>CALSCQ010001781.1:0-16979 GCA_943704525.1 Pigoraptor vietnamica | reverse complement strand
GGGGGGGGGGGCTTCATGTGCCATTAATGTGGCTGACAGTCGTTTGGGAGCGTTGCAAGGGTAGGTTCACATGGTAACAACAACGACCGTGTCACGTGCGCAGGGCGAGAGCCTGTGCTCGCAAGGGGACGAGCTACGCGAGCTGTACCTCGTTGTGTCTGGACACGGCGTGGTGTATCGCGATGGACGCCCCGTGGCGGATGTGGACGCTGGTCAGTTTGTGGGCGAGATGGTCTTCCTTGCCACGCGGCAGGCGGCCACGGCGACCGTCAAGGCTGCATCGCCCCTCCACGTGCTCACGTGGTGCGTCAGTCCTCTTGCCTGCGACGCACATCGGTGTACTGTCCTCCTATTCTGTTTGCTTTTCATCTTCTGCCCATACGCTCACGTGGTACATCTGTCCGTTCGCCGCTGTCGCACACATCGGTTCACGTATGTTTGCTTTTAATCATCCTCCACATGCAATCACGTGGTGCGCCAGTCCTTCGCCGCTGTCACAGTATCGAAACACTCTGTCCGTTTATTTTGAGAATACCCGTCCATCTCCTCATGCTGCGTTGACCCCACTGCGCCTTCTGTTCCTAAGCACACTACCGTCAAAACACCTCCTCGCTTTGTGCTCCCATGCGGCCCCTATTTCCTTCGCCTGACCCCCACCCTTGCCTCAGGTCGCACGATGACCTGCGACATCTGAACCAGCGACGCCCTTCGCTGGCGCGTGCGTGGGCCGATCTGATGAGCATGGACCTCGCGGGGAAGCTCCTCCACGGAAACGAAGAGCCGCGGATGTTGCGCGTGCACACGCTCTACGCGAACCTTGTCAGCACGCTGTTGCACACAGCCATGCACCTCGACGAGGCGGACGTGCAGTTCCTGCAGCGCTTTCGTGACTCACACGGCGTCGACGAGACGTTCCACAAAACAAGCGTCACGGCGGCCGGGTGGACGCTGGGCGAGTTCAACCGCCGGAAACGCACACCGCCCGAACCGGCGGCTGCATAGCGCAATACACGGCTAATGGAAGCCATGTCTCCAAGTCACAATGCATCGTGTGCCGCGATGTGTGGGACACGTCAATTTAGTTCACGAAGCGTTGCCGCCACCAAAAGCCCCTGAACAACCCGTCGTGCAGAGGGACACGCGCACGTCCCTATGCCTTCTGTCGGCAGAGGAGCACGCGCACCTTGGAGAGGAAGTCGTCGTGGTCCACATACGCGCCCTGCAGGTGGCGCCGGCCCATCGCCGAGTCGAAGGCCGTGCGCCCGTGCATGACGCGCCGGTTGTTGAAGAGGACGGCGTCGCCCTCCTGCAGGCGCAGCTGCATCACGAGCGAGGGGCGGCGGATGACGGCAGTAAACGCCCTGCGCGAGAATCCACGTCAGCCGCAGCACAGCGCCAGCAGTGCGCAGTGATACATGAGGCGATGCCATTGCTTTACCGCTGGCACTGAAAACATGCCCGACGCACGCACGCACGCTCTCATGTCGACACCGCGACAGCCCTTGCACACATGCACCCACTTGTAGGCGTCGTAGAACGCCTCAATGTCCTCCGCGCGGTCAAACTCCATCGGCCCCTGGAACGGCGGCGCAAAATTGACTGTCCCGAGATCGAGGCCGTGCGGCGCCGGAGGGACGATGATGGGGTGCCTGAAGCGCCGGTGGTGCGCGCCGTTGCGGTAGTTGTACGTGACGGGCACCCGGCAGAGCGTGTTGTAGTGCGCCTCGTTCTCCGCGCGAAGCACACGCGCGGCATGCAGGCCGTCCAAGAACAGGCTGTCGCCGCCAGAGACGCGAAACTCGAGGCAATGGAGCACCTGCAGCCCGGGAGGCGTCTCGAAGTACCTGCGCGTGGCGTGCGGGTGCAGGGTGAGTGTGCGTGTGTGTGTGTGTGTGTTTGGGGTGGGGGGGGGGGGGGGGGGGGGGGGGGGGGGGGGGGGAGTGTGCAGAGGCGGACGAAGCATGCGTGCATTCCGCCGCGCGGCACCCACAGAAGGTCCTGGTGCAAACCGAGGTGCAGCGACGTGTATGCGATGTTGATCGCATTGGGGGTGCTCACGACGTCCCACACGCGCCCGTAGAATGTGTCGCGTACGCTCCCGATGCGCTCCGCCAGCGACGCCACCCGCCCCTCGTTACGCGGCACGTTCCGTATGAAACAGATCCCCCGTTCTGCGAGGTGTCGCAACACGCGCTTCAGCCCGGCGTTGCTTGTTGGCGCCGTATACTCCTCAAACTCCACCGACGGGAGGTCGCGCGACAGCTCCGTCCCCCACGTCTTCGCCTCGGGCAGCGCAACGCCGCCGGCGCCAGACCGATGCTCCCGGAGCATTTCGACAGGGTACACCGACACGTGCGCCGAGTCCCACGTCACGGTGACGTACGCGCCGCCCGCGCCGCCCGCGGGCCAGCGACCGTCAAAGGGCGATGCCGCGCCCTCGCGAGGGTCTGCCGGCGCCGAGGAAAGCGACGCTGCGCTC
Source organism: Pigoraptor vietnamica (assembly GCA_943704525.1). Taxonomy (NCBI): domain Eukaryota; class Filasterea; order Ministeriida; family Capsasporidae; genus Pigoraptor; species Pigoraptor vietnamica. Next base: position 14,500 of record CALSCQ010001781.1, on the reverse strand, counting down.
GGCACGAAATCCGCAGAGGGAAGATCTGCGACACTGAAAAGGCGCTGGCCGGAGTGGGGGTCGACGCAGCGCCGGCAGTAGCAGGCGTCCCGGAGCCACCGAGGGTGGAAGCGCGAAACGCGGCCATCGTCCCATGCAACCTCCAGCTGTCGACCGTCCAATCGCACGGACTTTGCACGGACTGCAGGAGTTGCACTCGCCGTCGCAAGCGCACGCGAAAGTACACGCGCTCCACTGCCGGCGAGCGATGTGGGGACGTGTGTGTGTCTGTGCACATGTGCATGCTTCCGCGCGCACGTGAGCACGAGGGCACTCGCCGATGCATAGGAGCGCGCGTGCGGCACACACAGTGGTAACGCAGCACGCAAACCGCGCGCCAAATGTGACGGAGGGCGCATTTTCTGTCGACACGCGACGAAACGCGCGTTGCTTTCTACAATCGCTGTGCGAATTGTACTTCTCACACTGGGAGTAACACACGGACAATGACGCGTCATGACGCAACATGAAAATGTTACAGTGTTTCAGCCGGCAGCTCTCTGGCGCAATTAGCGTCCTCACATCCTCACGGAGAATATATATTATATTGTGCGAGAATGCCTGAACTCCCGCCGTTGGCAGTATGCAAATATACCTAACCGGCCGTTGAGCACACTGCGGCAGTTTGTGCGCATCGCTCACAAGCCCGGTTCGCTCTGGTCGAGCGCAAACTCGAGCGCACTCCCCAGCGACGATGCCTCCACAAACGCCGGCAGCGCCCCGCCGTGGCCCCTTCGTAGCAGTCCGTAGACGAGCCGATAGACGCGCCGTTCCGAGGCGCTCAGCGGCACGTCGCTGTCGCTCGCAAACAGCGCATGCGCAGATTCAAGCAGTCGACGCCGCAGCGCGCGGTCCTCCGCACGCAGCCACAGCTCAAACAGCGCGGACTCGTGGCGCGCAATGTCGCCGCCCGAGGCCACCGGCACGGGGAGACGCGGCCGCGGCACATCGTTCACAGCCAACGGGGCGGTGCAGGGTTTGCCCTCTTCCCAAGCACTCACACTTGCACTCGAATTATGTGCCCGCAATGCGTCACGGCACCGCTCCAAGTGCAGCGTGCACTCCGTCGGCGTGCTTACCGCCGATGTGCGCGGAGGCTGTGCCTCGATAGTGCGCACAAACGACACCACCTCCTGCTCGCCCGCCGGGTCCCACGCGAAGGCGGCGTCCGCGAGAGTACGCAGGCTGAACGCGACGCGGTGCATGTCCCTCGGCAGCGCGGTCGGTGACTCGTCAACGACGACTGCCTCGTGCTCGCCCGCACCGCCTGACGCCGCCGGCTGCCCACGTGACTCCCCATGCACGCGACCAGCAGACGCAGCGCTCCCCGCCGCAACCCTCGCCGATGAAGGGGCGACAGTAATGTTACTCGCATGCCTTGCAAGCGGAGGGGCGCCCGCTCGCGTGTCGGTGCGCGTGTGCGACTGGCCTTCGCCCCATGCGCGCGCGTCGGCCTGCGCGGGCGCTTCTGACCGCACAGTCGCGCGCTGCGTCTCTGATGGGGCAACCGCGTGTACCGTGCGCGTGTTGGTGCCCGTCGTACCTTTGCCGCGCGAAAGAGAGGGCTGCGTGGACGGAGGGGGTCGCGCGCCCGCAGTCGCCCTGGGCGTGGCGCCGCGTGCACTGGCCCCCGTCCCACTCCTTGTTGGTGCAGGGGCATTGCTGCCACGCGCAGTCTTCGCTGTTGATGTGCCGCGGGGCGCAATTGCAACTGGCCTCTCCGCACTCTTCGCGGCTGCGCGGGCAGACCTCACCGCAGGCGCACGACGCGCTTCCGCAGCACCCTCGGACGCCCTGATGCGCTGTGCTCGCGCGAGTGCGTTCTCAAGCGCACGCTCTGCCTTGGAGATGGGGGGCTCGGCGGGAGGTGCTGCCGCGGGTGCGCTCACATCGCCAGCTGTTTGCGTGCCCTGCGCAGCCGCACACAAGGGTGCCGAGTCCGCCGTGTCACGTGTCGCATGGGGTGATGTACGACGGGGCCGCAGTGCGTTGCGCGCATTCTCACACGCACGGGAGAGGACGTGCCGCTCCGTCTCGCACTGGCGCAAGAGGTCGAGATAGCCGCGGATGCACGCGTCGAGTTGTGCGGCGAGCGGTGAGACAGGAGCAGCCATAGCGTGCGGCCGATGGCGCTCAAAGATCTAATACGGTCATATCGATGTCGTGTGTGTGTGTGTGTGTGTGTGTGTGTGTGTGTGTGTGTGTGTGTGTGACTCTGTGTGTGTGTGTGTGTGTGTGTGTGTGTGTGTGTGTGTGCGTGTGTGTGTGAATATCGGACACGCGTCTATGATTGCTTATCCGACAGTCGTGTTTGTGCAACTTATGCACTGATGTCATCTCCTGGCCTCGAACCCACAGGAGCGCAAGGATGCCGAGGCCAAGTCTGTGCCGGAGCACCTTCAGGCTGTCTTCAAGCAGCCCGGCTCCCCCGCGCCCACGCGTTCTCTCCGCGTCAACACGAACACGGCGGACGGACGCAAGTCGCCCCTTCCCATGCAGAACATTCTCAAGCAGCAGACGGACGAGTCGGTCGCGTTTGAATTTTCGCAGCTTGAGCACGACAATCTCCACCCGGAGCTCATGGCCTACACGAAGGTGCGCGCGGCAGATGCGTGGTGTGCGTCTGCTGCGTTTTTCGCCCGTACGCCTCTCTTTATTTTGTCTCGAGGGGCGGGATGCTAGTTGTTGCGGAGCCCTCACCTGCTATCTGCCCTGACAACGCAAGAGGGACCTGTCGCGCCTTATGTTCTCCTGCGTCGCTTGCTGCACGTCGCTGACTCTGTTTGTGCGTTCCGCGCGCAGGGTGAGACGGACCGCGTCAACGCCAAGAACCGCGCCACGGAGCGCTTCCAGTTTTTCCAAATGCTGATGGAATCGGACGCCGCCGATCAATCGAACGAAATCGACCGCCCCGAGGCCGAGGTGGGACTGTGTGCGGTGCTGCGTTGCTCGCTCTGCGTGCGATTGGGACGCTTGTGCGCCGTGGATGAATGTTGAATGCACGCCATGAGAGAAGGTTGTGCTTGTGCGATTTCATTTATTTTTGCTTTTGAGATCTCTCTCTCTCTCTCTCTCTCTCTCTCTCTCTCTCTCTCTCTCTCTCTCTCTCTCTCTCTCTCTGTGTGTGTGTGTGTGTGTGTGTGTGTTGTGTGTGTGTGTGTTGTGTGTGCGTTTTTGTGTGTGAGTGCTTGTGTGTGTGTTTTTGTGTGTGAGTGCTTGTGTGTATGTTTTTGTGTGTGAGTGCTTGTGTGTGTGTGTTTTTGTGTGTGAGTGCTTGTGTGTGTGTGTTTTTGTGTGTGAGTGCTTGTGTGTGTGTGTGTGTTGTGTGTTTCTGTGTGAGTGCTTGTGTGCGTGTGTGTGTGTGTGTGTGTGTGTGTTTCTGTGTGAGTGCGTATGTGCGTGCGTGCGTGCGCTTGAAGTTGTTGCTTGTTCTCACCCGTCTCTTCAATTCAGCCCTATGAGGAGCACTGGGGCCGTCAGATTATGATCGACTGCAAGGAGCTCAAGTTCCAGCTTGAGGACGTCGAGCCGTACTTTGCGTCAATGACCCTCTACGACGCGCAGGTGCGTGCATGCGTGTGCGCGCACGTGGCGTGGGATAGGAGTGAGCTGTGCAAGTGTACACCCTTGCCATGTCAGCAAATCAATGTGTGTTTGAGAGGTGACAAATGTGTGGGTGTCCTGATATCAAATGCCGTCCCCCACCCAGGAGCGGAAGCGCATTTCCGAGACGTTCCACTTTGACCTCAACTCGCCCGACATGGCGAGCATGCTCGGCGCCTTTGCCGTGCACAAGGAGTTCCCCACGATTGCCACGCAGGCCATCTTCAACGTCACGTACCCCAATCCCGAGGTGAGTCCACGGCGCACGACATGCATTGGTCCCACACACACTCGTGTGTGTGTGCTGTACATCTGCGCATCCAAGACATTTGAACGGTGGCACATGCGATTATTGCTCAAGTCGGCGTCTTTCGCGTGTGTCGTGCTCATATCTGCGCGCGAATTGTGCAGATCTACCTCGTGATCCGCATCGAGAAGGTCCTCCAGGGCGACATTGCGCTGTGCGTGGAGCCGTACATGAAGGACGCGGGGAACCAAAAGGCCGCGCAGAAGGCCCACCAGGTCGCAGGCAGTGGGTGTCCCTCTCCGCCGCCCTCTCCTTTCCACTGCACTTCACTTCCGTCTCTGCTCATATCTCAAAACATGCCGAGCTGTGCTTTCGCAATTGCACGTTTGATGAGCGAGATATGCCGAACAGCGTGTGCTCTGGTGAACTGCTCGTTTGTACAGTCGCACTTTGTCGTGTCGGAGTGCGAGGTTCTCTCCCTCTTCCTGATATGCATTCTCCGTTCGCAGCGTTTTGCTCGCGGCTCGGCAACTACCGCATGCCGTTTGCGTGGACGGCGATTCCCCTGTTCGACCTGCGCTTGGACCTGGAGCAGGCCGACACCTTCTCCATCAAGCAGATCTGGCGCCAGGAGGGAGAGCGGCTCACGGTGCGTGCGAGGGTTTTCTGCGGTCAAAAGCTGTATGTGGTGTTTGTGTGTGTGTGTGTGTGTGTGTGTGTGTGTGTGTGTGTGTGTGTGTGTGTGTGTGTGTGTGTGTGTGTGTGTGTGTGTGTTATACATGCGCAACTGTCTGGCTCTAGAGATGTATTGGGTGCATAGTTTCGTGTGCCGGCTAACATGCAATGGTGCGATTGCAGGAGGACGACCTCTACAAGCTGCTCAGCGAAGTGCGCAAGAACACCCTCTCGCGCAAGCTCAAGGCGATTCCCGGTGGGTGGCGGCATTGGCGCAGTCTTTCGTGTGCATCGTATCCCCATGTGTATCTGCCTCGGTGGCCCGTCGTGCATTCTCTCCACTCGCGCCGGTGTTTTTGATGCATGGATGTATTGGCTGGAGAGATGTCCATTTCCTTTGCCTCCGTCTTGGTGGCTCATCATGCGTTCTCGCCACTCGCAGGGCAAATCACGCTGAGCATTCGCGAGCTGAAGGAGTCGGACGAACAGCCGCCCGGGTGCCTCTCGCCGTCGCTCGTCCCCGTCAAGCCCTTCCCGGTACGTGATGCAGGCGCACACGCCCGCACACACACACACACATTGCTCACGCACGCGTGCATGAAGGCGCATGTTCGATTCCGTTGGCCTATCGCATTTTTATTTTATCTGCACAGTACTATGCATATTTGAGTTCGAATTCGCTCATCACTGCCGATCTTCTTTCGCAGGAGAACACGACGAACGTGCGCCCCATTCGCGAGATCTACGAGTTCCCCTCGCGCCCCGTGCACGCGGTCGCATCGACGTACCTCCACCACCTCTACGTCTACCCCGTCTCCGTCAACCTCGGCAACCGCGGTGCGTGGGGTGCCTCTGTTTGCTTGCACTCTTGTGTTGTGCGGTTGCATGTGAAATGTTTTGCAGGACTGCGTGGGTTAGCTTCGTGGTTCGCGGACGTCTTCATACCTTGCGAGCACGTCATAGCATCTGCGTGAGAGCACGTCGTTCTCGTTCGTACTTCGCTGACATGACGTGCGCTGCGTAGGAGCGACCGTCAAGGCGCGCAACATTGCGTGTCGCGCGGAGATTTACGACGACGACCAGAAGCACGCGACGCCGCTCCGCTGCATCTACGGAAAGGTGCGCCTTGCTGTCAATATGGCACACTTTGCTCCGACAGTTCGCCTTTGTTTGTCGTGGCGTCTCTTACTTTCCCATTTTCTACGGAAAGTTGCGCCTTTTTGGCATCGCGTCATCATGTTTTCCTCGCACAAGCCGCTTCTGTGAACGCATTGTTTGCGCGCTTGTAGATGGTCTTGTTCTGTCGCGTATGCAATATCCCCATTCCACCCACCTCTTCTCTTCTCAATGTTTGTCTGCGTATGCAATATCCCCATTCCACCCACCTCTTCTCTTCTCATTGTTTGTCTTGTTTGCGTGCCAGTCTTCGATGACGGCGCTGACGACAAACACGACGAGCGCGGTGACGTACCACAACAAGGCGCCCGACTTTTACGAGGAGGTCAAGATCGCCCTTCCCGCCAAAATCACCGCGCGCCACCACATTCGGTATGTCGCGTGATGGCACATGACGCACGCGCGTGTGCACACATGGACGACTGCTATGTTGAGTCGTCTTTCTCGGTCTCCAACTCACACTGTGTCACGTAATCAGTCGTTACCAACGCACACTGTGATCGCGTGCTCTTCGGTTTGAGTCTCTGTCACTTTCCACACAACTATGATGTAAGCTGCTCTGATTCCCACTTGCCAACCATCCTCTTCCACAGCTTCACGTTCTACCACGTGAGCTGCCAGCCGCCGAAAAAGGCGCACGCGGCCGAGTCCGTGGACACGCCCGTCGGTTACGCGTGGATGCCGCTGCTCGCGCAGGACGGGCGCCTCATCGCAGAGGAGCAGATGCTGCCGATTGCTTGCGACCTCGTGCCAAAGTACCTCTCCGACAGCCCCGAACTGAAGGTAGGCCGCGCGTGTGTGCGCCTGCGCTCGTCGCTTGTGTGGCAATTTGAAAATTTGCGACACTCCGCTCGTTTATTTTATAGGCCGTGTCGGTTGTCCTTAGACGTGTGCATGATAAGTATGTGTGCGTTGTTGCGCTCGTACATCCCACGTGCTCGCTGACACCCACCCTGCATTGCAGTGGGTGGATGGCAAGAAGCCCCTCTTCAAGGTGGTCGCAGTCCCTGCGTCGACCATCATTAGCGACGACGCCGCTGTCAACTGGTTCCTCCAGCAGAGCTTCGTGCCGGTGCGTGGGCGTGCATGGCACTCACACGCGCATAGACATTGCGTTCGCAGAAGACGAAAAGAGGAGCGCGTCCCGGTCTTCTCACTCTTTCGCTCTGCATTTGAACGGCTCTCACCACTCCCTGGCTCGCCCTTGACAATGGCCCCTTCTTTCTTCCATCTTTCTGCGCTTCTTTTTTATTTTTTTATTTCTTAAATTTTTGCGCTCTCCTTTCGCTTTCACTTACTCACACGCAATGGCCCGCAATTGCCTCGCAGATTCCCGCGGAGGCGACGTCGAAGGACGAGGACGCACTCATGCGCGCCATTGTCAATCTCTCCAACGCACGCCCCGCGGCCGTGATTCAGATGCTCCCGCAGGTGGGAGGGCGTGCTGGAGTCTGCGAGATCAGTTGAACGCCCTTCCAATCACACCCACGCACACACACACACACACACACTCACTCACAATCCCACCTCGCTTGTTTCGTTTGCTTCAGTTGCTTGCGGCATTCGGAGATGATCGCTGACCGCGCGCGTCACGCAGGTCTTCAACCAGCTGATCAACATCATTTGCCGCCCGAGCGCAACCGGCGCACTCCCTCGTGAGGCATTCAACGCGATCGTCAAGGTGCGCCGTTGTTTGCTGGTCGTTGAGGAGTCACTTACTCTCTACATGACGAAGTGCTTAATTTTTTGTACAAACACACACACACACACACACACACACACACACACAAACTCACTCACTCACACACACACACACACACGCGCGCGCGCTCGCAGATTGTGTCGGTGATCCACATGGAGATGAAGGACGTCGTGTCGCGCAATCCGATCATCAACACGTACTCGTCGCTCGTGTTCTCCACGCCCTCCAGCAAGAAGAGCGGTGCGTTTTGCACATGTGTGTTCTTTGAAGGACAGCATTGCATGCATGCTACGTTGCCGTTGTGCCTCACGTGTGCGTTACAGGGTTACGTACCCTTTGTGCCGGCTTGTTTCTCACAACACCCTCTAAACCCCCTGACCCCTTTGTCCCATGTCCACAGCGTACGAGGAAATTATCCGCATTCTGATCGAGATGATGAAGGAGGCCGACCACAGCAACACGGTCACGGAAATCCTCAAGCACTCGTGGTTCTACTTTGACCTCATCGTGAAGAGCATGGTCCAGACACTCTTCCGCTCGGGGAGGTATGCATGCACGCACGCACGCACGCACACTGCATGCACACACACGCACGCACGCAGCATTCCCTTTACATGCGCACGCACGTGCACATTCGCACCCGCCGCCAACTAGTTGCGCTCCCCAGCAGTACGCCTGTGTGTTGCGTGGTGATCAATCGATATCGTCCAGCGAAGCCAGCCTGAGTCACTTTGTCACTCTGTTCCCCTTGCGTTAGGTACAAGCTCGAGCGCCCCGACCGCTTTCCGCTCATCTTCACCGTCAGCCTGCGCGAGCTCGTCTCGCTCTTCTCCACCGAAATTCAGGTAACGCAGAAGTCTCCTCACGGACGCACAGGGGACTGCTGTGAGAGCGCCCACACATTACGCACACACGCATGCACAACGGAACACACGCCTACCGCGGATTCGCGACAGCGCAATATTCTCCGCTTGACGTTCCGCACGCACGCTGACGCGCCACACATCTGCGCCCGTTGAGCGAACGTCGTCCCTGACACTCCTCCTCTTGTCGCCTGCAGAAACGGTCTAAGTACACTGTGACGGTGGCGACGCGGCTGAACCAGTCGCTCGCGTTCTTCCTGCGCGATCTGCTCGGGTTCATGGACCGCGGCTACGTCTTCTCGATGATTCAGAAGCACATCGACGACTCTGCGCGCGACAGCGACGCCAGCGGAGGGGTGCGTGTGGTCGTGCTGTGTGCTGCGTGTCCCCGAGTCGCGTTTTCCATGCTGTTCATGATGTCGCTCGGATGTGTTTCCAATGCCTTCAACTGGGTGCATGGAAGTTTTTTTCTGTGGGTCGCTTAGTGGGCAGGCGCTGACGGTGTGCTGGCTTGTCGTCCCTCTGCAGACGCTGCTTGAGTTCAAGTTTGAGTTTCTGCGCATTCTGACGGCCAGCGAGCACTACCTCGCGCTCAACCTCCCCGTGGAAGAGAAGGACGTTCACAACAACCTCGTCGTCTCTGTCAGCGACTGCAGGAAGTGAGTGCACCCTACGCGTGTGTTCCGGCCTCGTGTTGTTCACGCACGTCTCACGCTATGTCCCCTCGCACACACGAGAATGCTTGCGCACCATTATGAAGAGGGGTCACTTGCCCGCACTCATGCTCAACACATCCTCACTTGCCTGCGCACAGGCGGCACTATCTCGCGGGCCTGCTCATCGCGGAGGTGACGTCAATGTTCGACCACGCGGATAAGGCCATCCGCAAGAAGGCAATTCGCACACTGCGCGACCTCATCGCCAAGCTGGACGCCGACGAGCGCCTCCACGCGCGCGAGCACAAGGCCCGCATTGCGCGCCTGCACTTTGCGGTCGTCCCAGTCGTCCTCGACAACGTCAAGAAGTTTGCGCTGGTGCGTTCTGCGTGCATGCATCTGTCAGCCACGCCTCTACGCCGATGTGCTCGTGCTGGACCCATCACGGCCAATGCTTTGTTCGCTCTTCTACTCGTGCATTTGTGACTATGTCCTTTGTGCTGTTTGTCTGACGCTGTCTTGGTGGTCTCTGCGTTCGTTTCTCGCAACGCAGGACACCGACGAGCTCAAGATCACCGACCCGAAGAGCGCCGCGGACGTCTTTGACGTGGAGGAGAGGCGCGCGCTTCTCGCCGTCGTGCTGTACATCCTCAAGCACATTGACACGGGTGAGCTGCCGTTGAGGGATTCGCGCCGTGGTTGTTTGAGTGTGTACATGCTGCACGTGTTTGTCAGTGAGATGTTCTTGTTCCTTGCCCTTCTTGCGACAGTGCGTGCGTGTGTGTGTGTGGATGCACATTGGTCTTGTGGGAACTTTACTCACGGTCCCTCTCTCGGTGCCACCCGACCCATCGCAGACATCCTGCGCAGCTGGTGGAAGAAGGAGGCCGTCAGTCGCCTGTGGGCCATGTTCGACATTCTCAGCGTGTGCGTCAAGACGTTCGACTACCCCGGAAGGGCGAAGATTGCCGCGCGCCTGCCCAACGCAGCCCTCATGGTGCGTGGCTGCCAGGGTTTAGTGTTGCGATTACAGCTATACTGCCCTTGGTTCCTCGTTTTATGGTTGCCTTTCATGTCACTCTGCCTTTGTCTGTGGTTCACTTGCGCCCACACAATGTGATCTGTTTCTTTCTTCTGTCCCAACGTGTGTGAGGGACCTGTTGTTTCCGTGAACTGCATCGATGCCCTGTGTGCGTCGTGAATGTGCCCTGATCCGTCTCCTCCATCGCGTGTGCAGAGCGCATCGATCACGTCCGTCGACGCCAAGCGCGCCCTCGAGGAGCAGTACACGAATATGGGCAGTGGCCGCGGTGGCCTGGGCCGCGCGAGCATCCAGGGGGTGCGTGCTGTTACTGCGCATTGGGACTTTACTTGTCGATTGCAAGGCGAATTGGGTGTTATTTCATTGTCGCACTGTGAGTTTGCGCCATGCGCTGTGTGGTGGTGGGTCAGAGGGTGTCTGCGGTATCACGTCCCACTGTTAGACTGCGCTGTGTGGTGGTCTGAGGGTGTCTGCGCTCACACGTCCCATTGTCCAGACTGCGACCTTCCGCGCGTCTGTCGCCGCGGCGAAAGACTCTGTTCGTCGCTTTGGCACGCTGAAGAAGGGTGCGTGTGCTCGCCCGTGTGGCTGGCTCTGCGTAGTTGCCCTCTGTCAACGCGTGCGCTCACGTGCAGCCCTTTTCCTGCTGGCGACATTTGCGAGTGCTAACGCCTCCCGTGCGTTACAATTGCGTAACAGGCATGCAGCTGGCCAGCCAGCCTGTCAAGGCCCGCGACCCGCAGGTGGACGCGCGGCTGGAGGCGTGCATTTCGGCCGAGAGCTCGCTCATTGCGCTGGACATTCTGGAGCTGTTTGTCAACGAGCACACGGACAAGCTCGCAGGGAACGGCGGCGAGGGCAAGCCGACCATCTTCATGGAGAAGGTCTTTGCGCTCCTGCTCGAGTTCCTCAGGTGTGTTGTGTGTCACAAGCCTATGTGCGCGGTGCTAGTGGCATGTATGATGTGCGTGTGTGTGTATGATGTGCGTATGATGTGTGTGCTAGTGTGTGCTGTGCGTGTGTGCGTTGTGTGGCGTAGCTGCAACACACGCGCGTGCTGTGCCTACGTGTTCTGCTTAAATTTGGTATCCTGCTGTCTCTGATGGCATTCTTTTGGCACTCAATTTCGCTGCGACTCGCATCCCAGGACCAACCAGGGCGAGAAGACGCTCACGCACGTGTTTGCGTCGCTGCGTTCGTACTTGCACAAGTTCCCCGCGGTTATCTTTGTGGGCACGAACGACTTCTGCGCCGACCTCGCGAGCTGCGTCCTCCGCCACTGCAATTCGAGCGTCACCGCCACGCGCGAACTGGTGCGTGGGACAGGACCCGCCCCTCGTCCCTCTTGACCACCCTCCCTCGTCCCTCTTGCGCCACACACGACCACCCTCGCCCGCACATCATCTGCGCGTATCGTGTATTCATCACCCAGCAGCACACACTTGTTCGAATGCGCACCACGCACGTGTCTGACGCAACGCTGATGCATGCTTGTCCATTGCATGTCTCTACGCGCATGCTGACTCCTTTGTCACAGGCGAGCGCTCTCCTCTACCTCATGATCCGCAAGAACACGGAGGTGACCGGCCGCAATTTCACCAAGACAAAGCTGCAGTCGACGATTGCGCTCTCGCGCATCGTCGGGTCGTCTCAGACTGTGCGCAGCGCGTGCCTGCAGAAGGCGCTCGCGACGATTTCGGCGTACGCTGCGAACGACAAGGCGGTCGTGGTGCGTGCCGCCTCTGCGCAAAACTCTACACTCGCACTCATTTTCCTTGTTGGGCAGTACGCGCCGCGAAGTCCTGTTGTAGATTGCCTGGTCGAGCATGGCCGTTTCGCCTTTTTACTAGTTTGGCCTCTGTATGGCTACTCTCTGCACAGCCCATTCCACGTTGTGTGTCACGCTTATTCTTTCTTGCTTTTTTCTTTTTTGCGCAGCCCAACTCGCCCTTCCCCGGCCAAGTGCGCGACCTGTGCGCGCGCCTCTACACGATCCTCCGCGACACTGTGCGCATGAAGTCGCAGGAGCACGACAACGACACGATGATCGACATCATCTACCGCCTCGCCCAGGGTGCGTGGACATGCGCGGCGTTTGCTTGTTTGCATGTCGATGGCTCTACTGGTTGCCCCTTTGGATTGTGGGGACTTGGTGACGAGGGTTCGATTCCGCCCATGTGTTTTTCCTTTTAATGTCTCATTGCTTTGCCGTTACGCACGTAGGGTACGCCAACTCGCCCGACCTTCGTGTCACGTGGCTGGAGAACCTCGCGCAGCTGCATCAGACGGCGGGAAACTGGGCAGAGACGGCGCAGTGCACGTGGGTGTTGAACCATTTGTTGTGCGTTGTCGTTACACACATGGCGTGTGGAAGCACGAGTGGGTGCTTGTGCACGTATATTATAGTGTTGATGTTGTGCGGCACACATGGTGTGTGAAAGCATGAGTGTGTGCTTCTCCACGCGTAGCGTGCACTTTGCTTACTGCGCCATTCGCACGCACACGCACGCGCAGGGTGCACATTGCTGCTCTCGTGGCCGAGTACCTCAACATGATCGACTACAAGCGCGGGCTTCCGCAGGGCTGCGCTTCGTTCCAGCTCGTGTCGCCCAACGTGCTCGAGGAGAGCGCGGTCTCGGAGGACGTCATGCCGGCGGACGGCGAGGGCATCTGCGAATCCAAGGTGCCTCGTCGTGTTGTTGCGTCGCTTTTAACGTGTCGCGGCTCGTTCAAGTGTGACTGACTCTCTATTCGCTCTCTCTCTCTCTCTCTCTCCCTACCCCCAAAACTTAGGTCTTCTCTGAGGAGGGCCTTCGCACTCTTCTCGAGAAGGCGATCAAGGAGCTCGAGAAGGCCGAGCTGTACGAGGTCGTTAACGAGGTCTACAAGGTATGTCGTGCTGTTGCACTCCCTACGCCCACGTACATGGCTCCGCTGGACGCACGCAAGGCGCACTGCGCTTCCGTTCCTTGCGGTTTTGTGTTGCTCATTGGGCGTTGTCGTCGCAGCTTCTCCTCCCCATCTACGAGAAGGAGCGCGCGTACAGCGACCTCGCCGCTGCGCACCGCCGCCTCGCCAACACGTTTGACAGCGTGCAGCAGGTGCGCGTATGTTCCACTGCTGTTGCATTTCCCAACATTCGATCGAAATGTTCTGCACGTTCCCTTGTCTACACTTGCACATGAGTGCCTGGCGCGGTTTGCCGTGCATCGTCATGATGGGCGCCTGATTGCTCTTCCGTCCGCCAGGTGACCGTCTCTGGTAAGCGCCTTCTCGGCTCGTACTTCCGCGTCGGTTTCTACGGCGCAAAGCTCAACGAGCTTGACGGCAAGGAGTTCATCTACAAGGTGCGTTTGAATCGCGGACAGCTTGCGCATAACATGGCTTACGCTTCTGTGGCGGGTCGCTTGATCGTATGCGACACACGTTACGTCTCTGTTGGGGAGCAATATTGTTCCCGATGGTTTGCTGACCTTTTCTGACCCTATTGACGCACGTTCGCAGGAGCCCAAGATCACGCACCTTTCCGAGATCTCGCTGCGCCTGCAGGGCTTCTTCCGCAAGCAGCTGGGCGAGAAGTACTTTGAGATTATCCAGGACTCGAACGAGGTCGTCGTCGCGAACCTCGACCCGGACAAGGCCTACGCGCAGATCACGTTCGTCGAGCCCTACTTTGACGAGTACGAGCTCAAGGACCGCGTCACCCACTTTGAGCGCCTCCACAACCTGCGCAGGTGCGCGCTCGTACTCTGTTCTGGGGAAAATACTTTGGCGTGGAACGGCGTCGCTCCATACTTTGCATGCGCCTGTTTTACGCGCCCTTCTGCCTCTCACACACGCAAACACGCGCCGTCGCACGCAGGTTCATTTTCGACACGCCCTTCACGGACAGCGGCAAGGCGCACGGGTCGATCGACGAGCAGAAGAAGCGCAAGACAATCCTCACCGTCGAGGCGGCGTTCCCCTACCTCAAGCGGCGCCTCCTCGTGGGTGCCTCCGAGTGGCCTTTGAATTTTTGATTACCTTGTGTGAAGCGGTGTCGGCGTCGTGTGTGTGTGTGTGTGTGTGTGTGTGTGTGTGTGTGTGTGTGTGTGTGTGTGTGTGTGTGTGTGTGTGTGTGTGTGTGTGTGTGTGTGTGTGTGTGTGTGTGTGTGTTATGTTTAGCTCGTCCTCTGTGCTTGCCCGTGAAAATGTGACGACTAACGGCCGCGCGCGACTGTCTCCACTCGCAGGTGATCGACCGGCACGTGACCGTCCTGAGCCCTATCGAGTGCGCCATTGAGGAGATCCAGGGGAAGGCGGCCGAGCTGGGGCAGGCGGTGCAGTCTCGTCCAACGAACATCAAGCTCCTCCAGATGGGTGCGTCACACGCACGCACGCGACCGCCGTTTGTCTGTCGCTGCCGTCGCGCTGTCCAATGGCTGTTGTGGCTTTAGTTTGAATTCTCTACGCATTTGCAATCCCGTCCATGTAACTCTGACACTCGTGCCCCCCCCC
>CALSCQ010001776.1:0-7500 GCA_943704525.1 Pigoraptor vietnamica | reverse complement strand
GCAATGTGACGGGGGCAAGTGTCGAGCACGATCCCGAGCCAGGTCGTCGTCACGTCAAAGACGTTGATTTGAATGCCTATGGCGATTAAAAAACGCGCAAAAGCCACTGTGAGAAATTGACATGTGAGCGGAGAGTGCGTGTATGTGTGCGTGAGTGTGCGTGAGTGGGTGCGCGAGAGCGAGTGAATGTGTGCGAGTGGATGTGTGTATGCGTGTGCGTTTTGTGTCCGAGTGTGAGTGTGCGTGTGTGAGTGTGCGTGTGTGTGTGCGTTCATGCGTGCGCCGGTACACATGCGTCCGTGTACCGGCGCACATGTCCCTCCCTGCACCCACCGCTTCCGTACAACCCGATAATAAACTGGTTGCGCCCGTCGATCATGTGCTTGCCAACAATGGCCTGGAACATCCGGGGCGAGTCCAGCTTGAGCCAAAACTCAACCGTCGCCGCGGGTCCGAGGTCAAACGACGTCGCCGCCACGTAGCTGTCGTACCCATTCAGACGCACCGCCGTCGCGCTCCCGGGAATGGGCACTGCGTTTGCGAGGAGGGACACGTCCAAATGCGCAACGGCGGGAAAGCAGTCGGAGCCGGCGGACGACGCCGTCCAGTTGGCCCGGCACGCGCGGTAGCCCAGCTGGCAGTAGTTATTGCCAGTCTCGCCCGGACGCCCCACGAACACGACCTTGCCGCAGAGGAACGACGTGCCCGCCGTCGAAGCGTTCACGACTGCCAGCGTCCCATTCACCGTCCCGGCCATGTCAGCGCCCCCTGCCACGCGCGCGCCCGTCGCGGCGTCCGCGGGATACAGAGAACCGACGGAAGGCGGCGTGGACAGAACGAGCGCATACGACTCACACGCACCTGCGGGACACGTGGACGTGGCGAGCGCGCACACGCGCACGCTGACGTCAGAATCCACGCGGCCAACGTAAACGCCGCCAGACCCAGCGAGGGGCATGCGCGAGGGCTCGTAGCGCGGCATCTCGTCAAAAAGACCGTCGCTGAGAAGAGCGTCGGGGAGTCCCGCGCGTCCGCGTGCGACCGTCGGCGGCGAAGCAGTGTCGTAGGGGTCGTCGAACGACCAGTACGCCGACAGATTCGCAAACGCCGGCGTAGACAGCTCGGCGTCAGAGAGGACCCTCGAAGCATCGTCGCGAATTTGCGAGGGTGTCCGGACGGCCGAGAAGACGCGCACCTCGTCAAATCGCGCGCAAGAGAAGCGCTCTCGAAGGGACCCCTGTCGTATGCGGCGGACGCGGGCGCCGAGGATCCACGGCACCCCGTCTGAGGAGGCGTCGTGCACGGCAGGGGCCGCAGAGATGCGCGTGGTCGTGTTCACTTCGCCCGCCAGCACGCCGTCAATGTACCCGCGCACGTGCGAGCCGTTGAGATAGGGCTCGATGGCGAAGGCGTAGTGGTGGGGTCCGGACAGCTTCGGGAGGTATGACCAGCTCCCGGTCGCCCAGAATAAAGAGAGTCGCGAGTTGTCGAAGGACACTTCCACGAGAGTGAGGCCCGTCGAGACGAGGACGCGCGATATGTGCGTCTGTCTGTCGGCCGTCGTGCAAAAGTCCGCCCAGTACTCCAGGGTGAATGTGTCTGCGAGCGTGCGCCGTGCCGGGTCCGGTCAGAGCAGCAACGGGCAGTCGGCAGATAAGGTTAAACTGCTGTCTCAGATAGACGAACCACGCGCACCATTCACACGGCTACAGTGTCGCATCGAGCCGAAGAGAAGGGGGGGTCTATTTTGGTCGTACTAAGGGGCCCGATACCACTGAACGCCGGGCAAGCATTCCGAATCGGCTTGACGCCATACTTCGCTCACACACACACGCACTGACCTGTTACGGAGGGCAAGGCACCCAGTTGCACAAAGTCATCCACGCCGTCGAAATTCAGCGCATAGCCGCCCTCCCCAGACGCGACTACCTGTGCGCACACGTGCGACGGAGGGTGCGCGCACAGACTGAGAACGAGCGACAGCGCGATGACGACGCACGCATAGTTCCTGCGCTTAAAGCCGTGCAATCCGCACGCGAACATGGTCGCGGAGGCACGCAGGCCTCTTTTTCTTGACGAATTCAGAGGTTATGCATAGGCGCAAATGGTGGCCATTTTCCGCGCGCGCGCGTCGACCCTGACGCTCTCACACTCACCTACGACACTAGGGCATCTGTCGCCACTCAATCTCAAGCGTACCAAAACAGAGGGCCAAAAGCGTGAAAATTGCGTGCGAGAGGAGCGAGAGAGAAAAGAGACGTCGAGAGCAGAGGGGTGGCACCAGAGTGTGAGAGTGACGAAGAGCACACGGTGTGACTGAGGTGGCGACGGCAAGGCGTTTCCCTGGAAATTTTTGAAAATGGGCCAATGCGATGTGACGGGAAATAAAGGCCGATGGGGGCGATTTCAATACATTTTCATACAAATTGGGATCGAGATAATAAAATGTCCGGACAATCTGCTCCACGTTGACACGGAGGTCACGTGACTATGCTTCTCGCACCCTTGCTCCGTGCATTGGCACTGGGGCACATCTTGTCGTGCGACTGCTGACACTTTTTGGGGTCTTTTTTCCCCTTTATCTCAGCGCCGCTGCGTGAAGGGACGCGCGTCACAGCGTTCGACAGAAGAAAAAGTAGTGAGTCGTGGCGGGAGCTCGAACGAGACGCTGGCGTCGAACACATAGTCACCCATGCAATTTGCGCCGGTCCGCCGCAGCACCGTGTTCATGTTGTGCCGCCCGTGTACGCGACGTAACGCTGGCCGCTCCAGATGGACTCGTTTCTCCGGAAAGCTTTCGTCGAGCACGGGCGTTATGAGCGGGGAGGGGTTGCTACGGCTCTGCACGCAGAGCAACACAAGCTCTTCGGGCGTGCACAGACGGTAGCCCCTTCGCGTTGCACGTGGTGATTGCGGCGGAGAGCGTCGTCTTGTTCTGAATCGCACGCGTGGCGCAGAAAGGGACCCACGGCGACCATGTCCCGGTCGCTCGTGGCGATAACAAAAAGCGACTCATACTTCACTGCGAGCGGCCGGCAGTGAAGATTGCGGGCGAAGTCCTTGAACGACTCCAGGAACGATTTCGTAATCGGAACGCATTGACCAGTGCAATCGCGCGCATCCTTCGCGCATGCTACGAACAACTCACTCGCGGGAAGAACACTCCGGAGACTTGGTCGGGAGTAGGATCGCTGGGTAACGGCACGAAGCAACTCGATTAACGAGTCCGGTACTCTATCGACCTCGAGACAAGCTCTGAACACGTCCTCCGCATTCTTGCCTTCGTCGGGCGCATTAATCATCTGCTGGTTCGGGATACCGACCGTCATCTTCCATATACGCAACCAGCTTCAGTTGTCAACCGGCTTCCCAATCAAGTCTCGCCTCGGCGTGACAACTTCGACGCCAGCGCAACGGCGGTCCTCGTAGCTTCATACATGTCGCGGTCGAACCCGAGACTGAATGGCGACAGTCGGCGCGTGTTCACTGTTGGAAGCACACATTGACAGCAAATACCATAATACCCACAAAAACAACTTCAATCACCTTCAGTTCGAAAGGACATATTCGGCAACACACCGTCTTTCAAGCTCGCGACGGTCCTCCCAGTCTGCGACAGACGTATGGTTAGTCGGCCATTCAAGCGTATCTGCTAGAAACTGTAGCAGTGTCATACCACGAGTTTTAGACACACCTCAGGTGTTTCCTTTGCCGATGTTTCCCGTTGAGGTTTCACAGTGCGTGCGCGCATGCGACTGTGTTTTTGTACTGTACGTTTGTTGTCATACTTGTGTCGGTGGTGGTGCGTGTATTGCGTCTCCCAGAGAGTGGCAGGCCATTGGCGAGGAAACGGGTTGTACGGTGTATCAGGAGGCGCTGTTCGCGAAAATGCGGACGTACGGCGAGCTGCTGGCACCGGCGCTGTCGATACCCGCGATCAAGCGAAGCTGCCCGATCGTCAACTGGCGGCTGCTGCGTGCGGCCGTTCAGCGGCATTGAGCCGTCAAGATTTTCCGCGAGGACATCGTCGACGAGATGCTGCGCCTGGCCTTCCTTCCGGACGGACAGAAGAGGCTCGAGGGGGCGAGGAACACGCGGCACACTCGCGCCCGGAGCAAGGCCAGTGGAGGGACCCTCGTGCGTGCGATCAGCGTCGCGGCCGACGGTCAGGAAATGCTCGAGCTCAGTGCGTCGAGTTACGAGCGGCCATAAACGTGACCGGCGTCGACTTCGGCACTGTTGGGAACGTCGCACTTTCGGATTAGCCTCACCCATACGCCCCTCACGCTTCAGCATGCACTCCCTCTCGATGTATCGTGCCGTGGACCGACCGCGGCGACGCTTTCCGCGACGCGCGCCGCTGCCTTTCCGCGGCGTGCTCCTTCCGCGAACGCTCACTTATCGCTGTCCCGATGGCCGTGCGTTACCAATCCACACGGCTTGTTGCATCTCATGAGGCCAGCAGTCAAGCGATCCGGCGCGCAGCCAATTAAGCCGATGTGCGATGCAAACGCATACTGTCAGACTGTCTCAGTCTGATAGTTCGTCACAGTTAGAGATAGTTAGTCGGACTTTGGCCCTGCGCCACTGAATAATGTAAAATATAACAAGCAAAATTAAAATTGGCAAACTCGGAGTGCGTGCGTACGATGTCACCATTTTGTCCGCGCACCGTTTCATTGACACTCGACGCCCTCTCGCGCCCTTCAGTGCGTGTGCTGGCAGCCGGCGCACGTGCCCTTCTTAATGGGGTGGGCGCGGTACGCCTTGCACGGGCACTCTTTGCACGGCCCCTTTGGCGCGAGACCACCGGGCGGGGCAGGCAGAGCCCCCGATGGCCTGCCAAGCGAAGGGCATAAGCGCAACGACACATGTGAATGGCACAGAGACGCGCACACAATTGAAAGCCAAGAAGTGAGGGAACGATCAATAACGCCCACAGACACAACGAAAAAGCACACAGAATTGAGAAGAGGGCAACGGCGCCACAGGCAGACCCACCTCGGGGCGATAGCGGGTGCGCCAGGGGCAGAGGGAAGCGTCTTTTTCGGCACCTCTGGCGAAGTGACCGCGCGCCTCGGTGGCTCGGCCAATCCGGCGGACGACGACGAAGCCCTGTTGTGTTTCGCAAGAGCGCGTAATTGAGCACAGCCTCACTTGGGAGCGCACGAATGCACGCACGCAGCGACATTCACAATGCGCGTAATTTAGCACAGCCTCACGTGACTGTCAGGGTGAGACTCAAAGGCGTCGCACCAAAAATGCAGTCATGAGCAACGCAGGATTGTCTGGCGCACCTGTCCGTGGAGGGTGGAGGCGCTGCGCCGCCCCGCATAGCGGCCTTCTTCGCCTTCTTTTCTTCGATGCGCTGGCGTCGCATAGCCTCGCGCTGCTTCTCGCGCTCTGCGGACGCGAAACGAGACGTGTCAGTGGGGGACGTGAGGAGGTCACGTGGGGGGACCCTTGAAAACGAGGAAAAAAAGGGAAAAAAAGAAGAAAAAAAAAGCAGAAATAATTTCCGCAATCCATCGACCAGGGGTCGCAGGAACTGTGCAAAGAGACAGTGCTTACCTGCGGACAGGCGCTGCTGTTGCTCCTGCTCCTTCTGCCGCCGCGCCTCGCGCATTTTGGCGCGCTGTTCTTCGCTCTTGCGGTGCTTTTGGACTGAAGAGAGGACGAGCCCAAGTCAGCACAAGCGACATCGAAACAAAAGATGAGGGCGCTCATGCACCCAACGAAGAAGGATTGTTTTTGACCGACACACAACAATTAACTAAAGCCATAGGCGTGCTTGGGAGAGACGTGCGCGGTGCGTGCGCCACGTGCAATGCGAGCGTGACACAAGACACAATGTGCCACGCACCGAGATCGTTCGGGACGCCCGCGGGCGCTGCGACGGCGATTGTTGTGCCTTGGAGCGACATCGGCAGGTCGTACTCATCGACGCTGTTGTCCTTGCGGAAGGACAGCGTGTGATCCGACAGGGCGCCTGCGCGCGCACATGCATACAGAGACTGTCAGGTATGCAGCGCGAGACGAGGAGTGTGTCGTCGCACTTAACGGGTGCGTACACGAAAGAATACAAAGGCACGAAAAAAGGGCGTCAAAAGTAGAGAGGCATGGGGTCGCACCCTTCTCTCCGGCGACGTAAAACTTAATTCCGTCGGAAAACGTGACGTTGAGCTTTGTCTTCGTGTGCTTGGCGCAGGCGTCCGTGAGGACGACCATAATTTCCGTCTTGCGGAAGCTCTGCACAACGGGCAACCACGCACATACGCAGCGGAGTGAGAGGACTCGTTACCCATTCACGCGCTTCGCCCTCCCGAGTGGCACAAAACAGGTAGAAGCACTACGCAGTTGGACAAACCATTGACGCCCACATTCAATAGGAACCAACAACAACAATGCCCACAAACACGCAACGAGACAGAAGAAAAACACGCCCACGCGCGGGGGCGACCACACACCTCGAGGACAAAGTCTTGCCACGGCTCAGTGGACTCGAGACCGATGCAGTCGTAGCAGAGACGCGCGGGCTCGTGGATGCCTGGGATGTTTGGAGCGTTGCGAAATGGATGAGAGGCGTATTGTGCGCGAAGTGTGCGTGTGTGTGTGAGTGCATACGAGTGTATTTGAGAGCGGGTAGAGGCGTGCGTGTGTGCTCATTGTGTTTGGAGATTAACGAAACAGTAACGACGGGCGCATGCGTACCCTTGTCCGGCAGAGGCGCCACCTTCTCGGGACAGCAGGCGTCGCAGAAGATCTTTCCGCAGCGGCGGCAGTGGTGCTGTGTGGGGGAGGCAAAAAAAGAAGAAACAAAGAGCGTAGAGGTCAGAATCAATGCGAGGAAACTTGAGAGGGCGCCAAGACAACAGGCACAGACTAATTAAGCAGGGAACGGTGAGAGCGGTTACCTTGCGGAAGAACAGCCAAAAGTCCTTCTTGCACTTGGTGCACGCGGTGACGGCGTTGTCCTCGACCCACTCGACGGCCTCCGAGGGCTTGAACTCTGCGCGCGCACAACGCCCACATCACGTGAGACGATATTCCCGCGATACGAATGTGCTAAGCCGCTGTCCGGGCCACATAACAGCCCTCGCCACTCGTCAGCGTGAAACGCCACTTCGATCGGCCGCGCACATTCACTCACGACAAACACGAGCGCGCGCGTGGCCGTGCCAATGCACCCACCGGACACGTGGAGTACAAACAGGTTGTCGGCGAGCGTGCTGAGGCTGAACCCGCGGAGGTCTTTGAGCGGAATGCGCCGGCGCAGAATGTACTGCTCGTTGACCACCTGCGTGTCGTTGGGTCCGGGGTGGTTGTTCATCGCCACCGTGTGCTCGATGATGTACACCGCGCCGTCCGTGACGACAAGGTGCCTCTTCTCCTTGATGGGGCCCTACACACACACGAGAAAAGGGATTGCATGAAAAGAGGAGAAGCATCCCAGAAGATGCTGTAGAAGCAGATGTACTCGCCGTGTACGGGCGTCCATAT
>CALSCQ010001775.1:0-98875 GCA_943704525.1 Pigoraptor vietnamica | reverse complement strand
AGAGAGAGAGAGAGAGAGAGAGAGAGAGAGAGAGAGAGAGAGAGAGAGAGAGAGAAGGGGAGAGAGAGAGGGGGGGAGGGTTGTCGGATCAGCTCGAATAACGACGCGACATAAGGACAGTCCAGCAATGAGCGAATTGCTGAGAGAAAGACAACTGTCGTACAGCACAACCGGCCTTCGCTGAGAGGCAAAAGTGCCGCACGGCACGCACCTCATTCAATCGCCGATACTCGACAAACGCAGTCACGGCATCCTGCGGCAGATGCAAGTAGGCGCTTGTTGGCGCGCTTTCCGCATCCATGCCCATACTTTCACAAAGCAGCGGCGATCTAGAAGACACAATAAAGGGTGCCGATGCAAAACGGCGCTTTCAGGGCGCTATGAACTTCGCCGACGGCCTGAGCCAGAGGAATGAAGGTGCGTGACGTCACAGTTTGCAGACATCTGTCAGGTGGAGATATGGTGAGGGTTAGAACGCGAGTGCGCTCAAAAGCCAGTTTTTGTTTTTTTTTCCAGTCTGTTGGCACCATTCGCCGTGGTTTTACTATGTACAGGTGTCCCACTGGGCACGCGAGACATGCGTTGCGAGGACCGGCCTCGCACACAATAGGGCGGCCCTTGCTCTACATTTTCACTCGGGCACCTTGACGCCGCTCTCCGCCAGCACGTTTTCCAGCACGCGCACTCGTTCCAAGAGGGCGCGCTTCTCGGCCTGGTGGTCATTCGTCTCCTTCTTGAGGTCCTCGTTCTCCTTCTCCAGGAGATGCATCTTGCTCTGCGCACCCATCACGACACTGTTAAATCGCAGTGGCACAGTCTGCCGTCGACTCATGGGATTACGACACTACTACGTTAGACAGTCTGCTGGGATCCCACACTCGCCTGCGCAAGGCTCATGGCCCCGCCCCGCTCGTACGCCTCCATTTGCTCCACATTGTCAATGGCCGGCCCGGAGTTCGAACTTCGCGACGAAAGCCGCGAGGCGCGCGTCTCGCCCGTCGACGAGTCCGTCGGGTTGGCTGCACGGAATGGGCCACATTAACCGCGCGAACAGCATGGCGCATGCATAACGCTCAAGACAATGCTGTCCGTCCACACACCGGCCTCTTGGCGGAACGAGCGGACTTTTGTGCCAAAGACGAGCAAGAGCGTGATGGTCGACGTCACGAAAATGCCGACGGAGGTGAAGATGAACTGGGTGTCGGGGTTTCGCGTGTCGACGGCGTAGTTGATCGGAAGAATCACGGCCACGAGGAGGCAAATGTTCCTGCGTGCGGTAGAGAGACATTATAGAATGGTTAGGGCCAGTGGGTGGCAGATGCCTCCGTACAGTAGATTGTCTTCGGATTGCAGGAGAGAGAGGAGGGAGCGGATGTAATAACAACACACACAACGAATGGGATAGAAGGAGACCGACCATATGGAGAACGCAATGTACTTGGACTCGCGGAACTTCGAGGGAGCGTTCTTCGTCCTCCACGCGAGGTAGACGCCCCACGCGAGCAAAACGCCCTGCGCACAAATTGACTCTCAGCGCACCCTGCTGCACCTGCCGCACAAAAACATCACATACCTCCACGCCGTACACGACGACAAGCCACGCGTCCGATCTCGACTTGCACATGTAGGCAACCTCGCCGCTGTCGGTGATGCGCAGGTCGCGCGTGGGCCGGTCGACGCCGGTCCAAATCGCGAGGTACAGCTGCGACGACAACAAGAACACGCATGCGCCAATCAATCCAGGGCCACAGCGCAAACAACGCAGCGTTCTGATGCATCGCCACACGCAAAGAACACACAACGCAGTCTCCCGATGCATCGCCACACGCAAAGAACACACAGCGAATGCGCAGGGACGCTCACCAAGAAGAGGCCAACAATGACGCCGAGCATCGTGTAGAGAAAGCGGTCGGTTCCGCCCCGGATGCGGTGTTTGAGCGCCTTGTTGTTGAATATCTCCTTGATCCTGTTTGATAGTTGAGCCCTAAAAGTAAGCGGAGAAGGGCGCGCGGGACATAGGCACGCGCTTCTTTGAGGCTGCAGGCACGCAGTGAGTGCTCCTCTGCAAATGGGCTGTCGCGCACCTGTACGTCTTGACGAAGAGCGCGCCAAATGCGATGGCGAACGCCGTGTGCCCCAGCCACACGTGGAGCGTGCACAGAAATGTCGACGCCACGGGGACGAGCGCAAAAACGACGGAATACATGAGCATCGAACCCGCGATCACCGCAAGGCAAAACTGCGCGGCAATCGGAGCACGCGTGAGACGAGCGTGTACGTCCGCGCTGTCTGCATGCATGCGCAAAGAAAAGTAGAAAGAACAAACAAACAAACCAAAAACAAAAAAAAAAAAAAAAAAAAAAAAAAAAAAAAAAAAAAAAAAAAAAAAAAAAAAAAAAAAAAAAAAAAAAAAAAAAAAAAAAAAAAAAAAGGGGAAGGGACGGACGCACCCTCGGGCTGGCTGCCATGATGATCTTGTGGTGGCGATTCGCAAACACAAACGCGCCGAACGCAAGGGCAAGGAGCTCCCCAAAGACACAGAGCGCAGCCAACGCGTAGCGCCCGGCGTAGTTCAGCTGAAACTCTGCATGTGCGAGTGGCCGTGAGGTATAAGTAATAAGCTGCGGTTGCGTGTCTGCGCGCACGACAACCATTCACACTCCAACTGCCAACCGCTAGATCGCACCTGGCATGCAGGCCGCGTACACTTGGTCGCTGACGGGGACGAGTGCCCGGCCATCGCCGCACGGAAGCACCACAAGCTCCACCTCCGTGGGCGGCACCGTCGACGCGCCGTCCAGCGAAAGGCCCACGCGGTACGTGCCGGCAGGCGCATACACGCGGATGTCTCCGAAGGTCGCGCGCGCATTGCGTCCAATCGCGCGCTTCAGCGTACCCGCCGTGGTGATGATCCCCGATGCAGCGCCCGCCAGCGCCGAATTAACAGCCACGGTAAGAAAATCGGGGCGCGGGGCGGGCGCGCCCGTCTGATCCTGGACCTCCCACTCGATCGACGGCAGCAGTTCGCCGCTGAAGAGAGTGAGCGTGCCCAACGCCCCTCCGACGGGAACGATGCGCGCGGGGAGGGTGGCGAGGTTGTCGCCGTACACAGCGGCCGTGTTTGCCTCCGCGGTCAAGTTGAACGACGCGGGATCGAACACGCCAGTTGTGAAGATGGCCGCGCCAATGGCCGCGCGGTTGCGCACGACGGACACGTTCGCAAAGAAGAACGAAGCCACGTTGTCGCCGATGAAGATGCCTGCGACGGGACGCAACACACACGTCAAGAACATGACGAGGGCCAAAGAGTGGCCTAATAGTGGCCCAAAGTAAAACACGCACACACTGCGCCGGACAGCAGCGAGTCCTCAACTGACCTCCGCCATTTGACTTAGCCGTGTTATCGCTGATCATAATGTCGTGCGCGCACATGACGCTGCCGTTGGTGCCGCCGATGGGCTCGTCGGCGATGAAGACGCCTGCGGCCGCAAGGTGAAGCGTCAGGGCACGATCAAACGAGATCAAGGTCCATCCAACAGGCTCGCAGCCGAAGCATATGCGAACAGGAAACATCGATGCGCTTACCGGCGCCGGTGTCGGCGGTGGACGTGCGAATGAGGAGCCCTGCTGCCGTGACGTTGGCTCGCCCAATGTAGGCGCCGCCTGCGAGTGTGTTGGCACGTAATTCAATCGTGAATTTCAGCGGAACTAAATGGGAAGTCGAAGAGGCAGCCGAACAAAAGTGCGTGGACGGATGACTCACCGCCCGCAATCGCCGACGAGTTGCTTATCGCGACGTTCGATAACGACAGCTCCAGCGTTGTGTTGGACGGCGGAAGCGAAAACGCGGCACAGCCAGCCTCCACAGAAACGACGCCCACGGCGTGAATCGCTGCGGAGGCATTTGCGCGCATGGAATGTGAGCACACCAACATGGAATTGCAGGACTATTGTAGCATGCGCAGGACCGCGACGCACCTCCCCCGTGCACGGCTCTCGTTCCCTCGATCGAAACTCCCGCAAGTCGAAGGGCGGCAATCTCCGACACCGAAAACCCGCCGCCCACTTGGGTCGTAGCTGAACCGCAGGCATAGACGCTGGCGTTGGCAACGGAAACGGAAGCCATTTCGCCCGCATGCAGCGCTCCTGCGACGGTCACAAGGGAGGTCATGCGTGAGTGCGTTCACGAGAGAAGAATGCGTGTGTGTGTGGGTGTGACGCACTTTTGGACATGTTCGGGGTGCAACAAACGAATGCACCGCGTAAAAAACACAAACAAGCCCACAAGACTGTTGTAGCCAGTTGCCATTCCGCACCTCCTGCGCGCGTTGCCTTATCCCCCCAAAACACGCCGTCCGACAGCGACAGCGACGCTCGCCCTGCAACGTCAATCGCACCGCCATCGCTTCCCTTGTTGCCCCGAAAGGCGATGCGCGAAAGCAGAACTGACGACACCCCTTCCGCTGCGAGCCCGCCCCCTTGCCCCATCGCGCAGTTGTCGACAAACGTGGTATCTGCAATGCCGACCGAAGTGGCGAATCCGGCAAACACACCGCCGCCCGCCACCTTCGCCGCGTTGTCGGTGACGGCACAGGACGATATGAGCGCGCGCGCTCGATCGTACGCGGCAAAGAAGCCGCCCGTGTTGTGCGCGCTGTTCGAAGCGCCGGTCACGTTGGTGATGGAGACGAACGACGTGCCCTCTGCCGAGATCGCGCCGCCAGACTCGGACGCGGCGTTTTCGCTGAACACGCAGTCCGAGAGGGTGGCGTTGGCGGCGTCGAGGAGCGCCAGCGCGCCGCCTCGGTTCATGGCGACGGAGTCCCGAAAGGTCGCGCGGGTGATGGTTGCGCGCGACGTGCTGCTCAGCACTCTGCGAGAGAAACTGAAGCGTTCAGAACATTCGGCACAACATATCCTGCTCAACAGCACATGCCCCTCTGGCACATTGCCCACACAATGGAGAACCACCACCCACATTGAGCCGCCCGTGCCACCCGCGTTTCGAAGAAATTGGCTGTCGACGATCGCGAGTGTCACGCCAGTGTTGACGTACAGCGCCGCGCCGCTGAGAGCCGAGTTGTCCGTGGCCGTCACCCGCAACAGCACCACACGCGGCGGGTTGGTCCGTTCTGCGCGCGCTATAACGACGCCGGCGCCAAACACCGAGGCAGAGTTTGACACGAAGCCGACGTCGCTTAGCATGACGTAATCGCCGTTGGTCAGCACTGCGGAATCGAGCGTGTTGGCGTCCGGAAGCGTCACGGTGAGCCCGCTTGCGCTCGGCGCCTTGTTCGATGCGAACACCGTGTTCACAATGGACAGCGACACCATATTCGAGAACAGCGCGCCGCCGTCAGCGTCGGCCGAGCACTGGGTGAACGACGAATTGACGATGGTGGTGGAGAGAAACTGTCCCCTGTCCGCGAAGAGACTGAGGGCGCCCGCCTCAAACGCCGTGTTGTTGAAGAACGTGGTGTTGGTGATGAACACGCGCGCACGGTCCTCGCCGTATATCCCGATGGTCGCCGCTGCGCCGTAACGTTGGGCCACGTTGCCTGCGGATGTGAATGGATGCGGTTCTTTTAAGTCGAACGTCCAAATGGCGCAGCCAACACATACTCAACGAATGGCGCAATTGTGGAAAGCAAAAGCGGCGCGCAAGCGACTCACTTCGAAAGTCGCTGTCGACAATGGTGAGCGTGGAATTGGGCGTCATGGTGACGCACATGCCAGAGCCGTCGTACGCGTGGTTGTCGACGATTGTTACGCGAACCAGGGCAATGGAAATGCTCATGGCACTGAGGGCGAGGGCGCCGCCGCAGTCGTAGTCCGAGTTGCCTGCGACGGCCGCAAAAAACCCGAATAAGCTCACCAGCAAACAGCCTTACGAGTTCGGACCGAGTGTGCGAGTTTGCGCGGTTTTGGAGCGATACACTTTGCCCGAGGGCAGCCTCTCTCACCGCTAAAGACGACGTCCGTGATCGTAACGTTTTTGGTCACCTGGTCCGACACGTGGAGGGCACCGCCCCCGACGTAGCCGCCCTGAAAGTTCCAGCTAAACGCTTGGTTGTTCGAGAACGTCGAGTCGCTCAGTGTGACGGCACTATCGGCGTAAATAGCCCCTCCTTCGTTGGCAACGTTTCCCGAAAAGGTGCAGTTCGAAATCCGCATGCCCGTCGACGTCGGTGACGAGTAGAGGGCGCCGCCGTACACAGACTGGTTGTCGATGAAACGCGTGTTGCGCGCTGCAAATGCTCCCTGGATTAACGCCGCGCCGCCCGACGGGTAGTCGCTTGGGCGCCCGTTCGTGGCTGTGTTCGCTCGGAAAAGCGAGTTCGTTATGGTGACGTCGCTATTACTGTCGGCGTAGATTCCGCCGCCGAAGAGGGCGTCGTTCGCTGGAGTTCGAAATGCTCAATGTTAGCCACTAAACGGCACATTGCGAACAGCCACTCTACAAACGTGGCCGTGAAAGCTGATGGAGGTTGTTCAAGGACTGCCACAACTGCGGCAGCAAACAGAGACAAACTCGAATGCGTAACACACCTTCGAAGGTGGAGTTGTCAATCGCAAGGACACCCGTTACATAAAGGGCACCTGGCGACCGAAAAGGCGATTAGTAAACGGACTGGCGTCAAAACTCACACGGATATGCGACGCATTTCGTGCGCGCGAGTGACATGTGCGCCTGCTTTCAGGTCTCCCACAAGACCGCCCACCCCCGGAATTGCCCAGGCACCCCTTGAAACTGCACGCCAGCATCCGCACGCTGCCGCTGAGGCTGAAAAGTGCGCCCTCGTACAATGTCGGTATTTTCAGAAAAGTGCACCCCGTCATGTTGAGCTCGCTCTTGGACAGCGCCGCAATCGCACCGCCGTAAGCCCCACTCGCATAGAGCGTCGTCGCTGAGAGCCAAGGTCGAATCGGAGACGTCAGTAGCCGATTGACACAGGCGGAAAGACCATTATTAAAGTCCCCACTAAAGTCCCCACTAAAGGCCCCATTCTCCAACCCTGACACACAACCACCGACCCACGACATGCACTTCCATGCAATACACACAGCGTACCTTGAAACAGCGTGTCTGTTATCACCACGCGTGAGCTGCTCTCTAGGAAAATAGCGCCGCCCCGGTAGTTGGTCGTCGAGTAGCCCCTTCGCGCCTGGCAATCGGTGAAGTTTGCCTGCGCTATCGTCGCGGGAGGTCCCGCCGGATTCGCAATGTTCACGGCGCCGCCGACGTTCGCAAAGCACCCTGCGCAACGGCCGAAATGTTAACGCACGAAGAGACCTCAACTTGGTGGAATAGAAATAAATGGTCCCCAATTCTCGCACACTCCCTTGGCCGTTGGATAGAAGTGAGACCGCGCGATACCCCGGTAGAAGCGGACGAGCAGCTAGCAAGCACAAGACTTGAATTCACCTGTAAAAGTATTGCGCTTGATGGACAACGTGCCCCCGGAGCGGAACGCAATCGCGCCGCCGCTGTATGCATAGCTGCCCGCAAACACGCAGTCCTCGGCAGTCAACGTCGAGTTGTCGTCCGCGCGGACGGCCCCTCCGAAGTTCGCGTTACTCGTCAAGGGATTCGCCGCTGTGCTGCACGTGATGTTGGAGAAGCGGCACGAGCGCACGACGACGCGAACGTTGCCCTGCAGGTAGAGGGCGCGGCCGCGACTGTCGGCAAAGTCGATGCCGTCGAAAGTCACGGACACATTGCCGGTGATTCGCACAAGTGGACTCGTGGTGCCCCCATAGATGCGCACGGGAGACGACGGATCGCGGCGCATGAACGTCATGGACCTGCGGCCGAGATCGGGCAGCGTTGCGGCTGCGTACAAGCCGCCCTCCACCAGCGCAACTGTCCGATTGACGGTCCCGCACACCTCTGCGCGAAGGACCGAGAGGGCATAATCATCCGCACGCGTCCTCGTGAACGTCAACGCCACGGCACCGCCGTCCGTGCTGCTAGACGATGCCGGCCGACTCGGTGAGCCCGCGGGCAGAAAAGAGAGCGCGAGTCGCTGGGTGGCCGGGTCGTCGTCATAGCGGCGTGCCACCGCGCCCGACACGTTTCCCGCAAACGGGCTTGGGGACAGGTACACGAGATCGAGAGGGGCATCCACGGACGTCGAGATGAGATCGACGCACTCGGCGGTGAAATTGGTCGTGGACACGCTGCATTGTGGCGTAGGGTTGAGCGAAATGCGTCATCACGCCGATGTCCAATGTGCGTGGATGCACAAACAATCCAAGGGAACGGAAACTGCGAACTCCCACAGACCACTGGGCTCACAGCATGCGCGCGCAAATGCAACCCACCCGTCCTTGAACGAAAGGACGCCGCAGTCGAACGTTATTGTGTGCGCGGTCGTGTCGCTCGTCCACACCCCCCCTGCAAACATCCACGAGGGACACGGCACGGCACGCACTACACCCCCTAGTGCAAGCAGCAACAAGGCGCCAAAGAGCAGCCCCGGGCCGCGCATGATTCCTCGGCCCCCTGCCCCGATGGGGGCGTGTGTGTCTCGGCAGCAGAGTTTGAAAACACACAGTGCAACACTGCACGCGCGCGCATAACAGACAACCGAGGCGACAAATTGCGGAGAATTAAAACGACGCGTGCATGCACTGCGCATGCCTCAACGCACGTGAACACCTTAGAGGCTCACAATGGACGAAAGTGAAGGTATCGTTTGCGCAAACAGGCACACACACCGAATCAGCCACATCGCCGCCGTTGTGTGCGCGCGTGGACCGGACACTGCCGGACACACCAACACTTTACCGAGACATCGCCGGGTATGTGTGAGAACATGTTCCCTTTCGCATGGCACGATTAAATTGAAGTGGACACTATTTTCACTGGGAAAAATCTGCGTCGTTTTAATTCTGGGTACCCTCCCATTCAGACAACGTCTTGGAAACGGACAGGTCGCTCAATCGACACGGTTTGAAACGTCCTTACACTTGCTTTCAACGCACACCCCTTACCTTCCACGTGAAACGTCGGTGACAGAACTGCTGGACGCGCGACACGTATTCTGCCGCGTTTTCTCTCAAGGAATTCGTTTGATACAGCGCCGTCAAGCGGGCGCGTTCACGCTGCAACATGCGGCCCATATAGTCGCGCTTAACTGTACTGCGCCGGCCTCCTCCCGCCCGTTAGCGGCGATTTCAACTTCTCCCATCGAAAATGATGCACTCCATGAAAGGTGCGTCAACGTGGTGTCCTGTGTGAGAGTGTTGCGTGTTTCATTAGGTTTGCAAATAACTGATTTTGAAATGAATGCACACGCTGCCCTGCGTGCGCAGCCAAGCAGGCCCCGTCGCCCGGCAATTCATATGCACAGCGATTCAATGTTGTGCGCACATCTGGGAATGATCGAGGTAGGAAAAGTGAAGTGTTGAAGGGGATCACTCGATCGGCGAAGTTAATTGACTGTTGGTCACGCAGCGGCCCCGCCGGTCCGCTCCTCGCTCCCCGTTCCGCACCGTCCCTCGCCAACGGGCATCCGGCTTCCGAGTTTGTCGAACTCGCACGGGGATTCGCTGTCGCAAGCCAACTATCCGCCGCCCCATCTTGCGCTGAGCGACGTGTCGACGCTGCGTAGTGCGGCGGATGCCAACACATTCCTCGACTTGATAGTGGTGACATATGGGGAGCGCATGCAACTCGAGTTGCACGATGTCGTCGAGACTTTCAACCACCCGGAGAGGGGCGTGTCGGCGGTGACGATGAACGGGACGCCGCCCAACGGAGATTTCGCGTCGGTGTTGCGTTGGCTGCAGGACCTCTTTGCCAATGTGAGTCGCAATATGAGAGGAGTGGACGCAAAGGGTATTGAGAGGGAGGGGAAAATGCGTCAAGCGATCCCTTTTATAATTTGATCGTCGCTGACTGTTTAAGTTCGTATGTGTCTTGCCCAGGTCAAGCTGCTTGGGCAGATGGTGAACGCGGATCCCGCGGGTCTTGCCGCGACGCTGTCCATCATCGCACCTGGCTTCTACTCGCTCTCCCACGACGTCGTGTTGTGGACTTGCCGCATATTTGCGCGCATCGGTTTTGACCTTTGCGCTCAAGGAGACGCGCCCCGAGCGAACGAGGCGTGGGAATGGTGAGCAAAATGTGCTGCGCTCAAAACCGCGGGGAGCACATCGCGCGCTGGGGCTTTTTATGCCGAAAGTGGTTTTCAGGCTCCGGTTGTGTATGTGTAGTGCCGGAAAATTGATAAGCCTTGCACGCGTCCAGGTTTATCTCGCCCGGTGGAGGGCTCGATGGCGTGCTTGCTGCGATACGGCGGCACGTCGACATTAAGCTTGCGCTCTTTCCCGTTCTCCACGTGTTCTCGCGAGGGCGCGAGCAGGCGCTGTACGCGTCGCAGTTGACTGCTGCCCTCCATGACGCGCAAGGTTATCTCGGCGTCGTCCACGAATTTCTGGTGAGTCGACTACTGGCGGTGCCCTCTATTTTGGGGTCGACGATGGGCAGCATTTTCCAAATCGCTGGGGATGACTATTCTCCGAACGAGGCGGTTTGCAAGTCATTTGTGCGAGACACCTATGCGCCATATTATTGAGTGGCTGTGCTACCATCGTTTTCAGAGTCCTCTCGCCGAGAACCACGACGCCAAGGACGCGTTCGTCACGAGCGGCGCCCTGCACACCGTTCTCCAGTTCGCGATGGAGCATGCGGGTAAGTCGTTTGCAAGATAGACAGCCAAGTGCGCACGTGACCCGCGGTTATTGGCGTTGTTGTTGTGGCAGACTCACTCACACACACACACGCACCCTTCCCTTGATTTTCAGCGAGTGGTCAGCCGGAGATGGACCGGCTCGAGGCGTATTCGTTGCTTACGTCGCTGTGGATCACATTCCGGGACGAAATCGCCGCGCGCGACGACTGCGAGAACTCGATATTGGCACTGCTCAAGAAGGCAAGTCGCTTTCTTCTCTCACCAACTCACACACACTTACACACACACACACACACACACACACACACACACACACACACACACACACACACACACACACACACACACACACACACACACACACACACACACGCACGCACGCACGCATGATATCCTTTGTCTGCAAGAGCTCTGTGTCTCATCATGCTGGCTCCATGGCAGGGGTGCCGCGACGCATCCCTTCGACTTCAGCTTGCCGCGCACGCCGCGTTGTTCGAGCTGCTTCAGCGCTTTGCGGCCTCTCGCTACCCCATTGCCTCGATGCTTTACAAGACCCTGGTGTTCTCGTTCATTGAAAATCGCGCGCACGAGCCTGTCTCGTCGTTCATCCTCGAAAACACGTGCGCCACACTAGAGTCGCTGCCGGGCGTGCCCGTGCGTGTGCTCATCGAGCCGTTCCTAAAGTGAGCCCATATTTGTCCGTGCCGCAGTTGCGAGGCATGTGTGCCGCATTGTGAGCTCATATTCTCCTCCTTCTCTTGAGCAGGCAAGCGGCATTGATGGGCGTCACCAACACGGACTTTGAGCTGATGCTGGCAATCTCGAAGCACCCCAGCCTCGGTGGGACACTTGACTTTCTTCTCTATTTCGCCCCGCACCAGAATTAACACGCGCTCGCATGAGCGTCGCAAACACGCAAATTCACCCGTCGCCATTCTCTCCGTTCCAACATGCGCGGACATGCGTCCAACATCGCGCGGAGGATGTGACTAATGGACCAAATGTGCCGCAGAGATGGACACGGCGGGTCTCAATCTGCTTTCGTACCTGACGAACCTCTGTTTGAACGACCCCGTGTTTGGCCGCGTGGCGTCCATCCCGGCCGTGTTGGTCATTAATCGCTTCCACGACACGGTATGCTCGGTGTGCGCTTGGGACGCGTCATTCGTGTCCATGAAGTGCTCTGCAGAACGTGTGCTCGTGCTTCGCTCGCCGTGCACCGTTGTCTCTTACGCCGTTTGCGTTTCTGCTCGCAGGAGCATGTACAAAAGCACATTGGGCGCGTGGTGTCCGCCGCGCTTTCGGCGGCTGTGGCATCGCCGTCTGAAGATCCCCTGGAGGCGGAGATTGGCACCCTCCGAGGCGCGCTCGGCATCGAGATGATCGCCAAGATAATCAACCTGCACCACGTGAGTGCCTGTTGTCTGTGTGCTTTTGTGCTGTGTGTGTGTGTGTGCTCGCGTGTGTGTGTGTGTGTGTGTGTGTGTGCGCTGAACCAACCCACGTGTTACGAGCAGCAAGGGTTGAATCGGATCGTTTGCCCAATGGTCGAAGAGTCCCTCGAAGTCCACCAGGCACGACATCCGGAGCTCAAGGCACTTCTTCATTTTTTCCCAAAGGTACTGCTTTGTATTTAATCGCACTTGCTTTTCGCTTCGGTAATCTGACATCACAATACTTTGAAAAGACGGAGCAGAAGAACATTACGAGGAAACTGTCCACCTCGCTGGCCTCGAGCTCGTAGAGCAGTTGAAGCTATACCCGGTCGTCATTGAATTTACCGTCGCGCACCTGTGCTTGTATTTACCGTTGCGTTGCGTAAGTGTCGTCGATTGCATGTCTTGCGTGCGCGCATGTTGTTCCTGATTCGATTGCTGCATTTGCCGTTGCGTTGCGTGTTGTCGGTTTGCTTTGCCTTGCGTGCACGAATATAATACCCCGAAAGGAGAAAACCGCCACATTCCTGAGTGACGTGTGTGCGTGCTAGTGACGTGTTGGCACCTTCCCAGCACGCCAATTTCGTAACACCCTGACGTCCATCCGTCGGGTCATTCCCAGTGCCCACACAGGGGAGAATGAGAGTGCGTGTGTGTGGTTTTTCCTGTTTTCCTGTCCCACGGACTCACACAAAACCGCCATGCGATGTGTGCATTTTTAGACACAACGCTCTTGTTACCCGGACACAACGCATTAACCAATGAAATACTTTATTAAGGACGCGGTCACCCCACCGAATGTCTAAAAATAGTTCGCGGCGGTGCGGGCCGAAAATAGCCAGCCATTTGTGGGTTTTCACCGTTCAGCTGTCTCACGGCTCCCAAGCTGTGCCACTGCCACGCACACGCACACGCGCACAGCGCATGCACTCTCACACTCACGATCCCGCAGGAGTGGGAGAGCGCATATAAACCGACGTTGCAATGCAGCGAAGAGAAAAAAAAATCACAGCTTTGATAAGCAGTTGTTCTCCGCGAGCAAGTTGAGATCCAAATAGCCACCACTCAGCCATCTCAAGCAAGCCGACCACTTTAAAATGGTTTCCACACGCAACGTTGCCGCTCTTGCGGTCGCCGCCCTCGCAGCCCTCTCCATCGCTGCTGCCGTTGACGCGCGCTCCATCACGCTGCGATACGACAGGGAGCACGCGGGCAGCCAGTCTGTGCTCTGCACGGTGTCCCAGGCAGGCCAGGCGCTGATGCTCGCCCATCTGAGCCCCGGCGACAAGTACGCAGTGAACACCGAGGACCGCTACACCGTCGCCGCGACGGTGAACCACGGCACGCAGTATGCCGACAGCATGATCCCGCTCAGCTTTGCGTCGGCGTCCGGCGTCGTTTCGATCGAGAAGAACCTTGCCGCGGTGGCCTCGCGCAGCCCGTACCACCTCAAGTTCACCGAGATGCCCTTCAGCAACAGCAGCGAGATCCGCTTCGAAACCCCCAAGGACGCGCTTGGTCCGATCAGCTTCAAGGTGTACCGCAGCGCATCGCTCATTGCGGCTCCGTTCGTGGAGCCCGGCGCGTCGGTCGCCTTCTCGACGGACAAGACGTTCACGCTCGAGTGCCAGCAGACCGGCGGCAAGCGCATCGCCGCGATCGAGTTCACGAACCCCTCTGCGTCCTTCTCCGTTGTGCCCGAGAGCGCCTCCCACAGGATAGCAGCCGATTAAGGCCGCCTGTCTTGCGCGTCGCGTCCGTTTGCGTTTGCCTAAGCTGCGTTATTGTGTAAAAAAAAAAAATAATCACGAGAAGTTGAAAACGAACTCGCTCGCAACAAAAATCTCCAGATCCATTAGTTGCACAACAGAATAAGGGTGAGACTTTAGCAAGCACGCAAGCACGCTCCGACGCACGCATGCACGCAGGCACACACTCAGGACGACTTCGTGTCGGCAAACTTGAACCACGGAATAAACGACGACGTCGTGCGCTTGTACTTTGCGAGCAGCTGCAGCTTGGCCGTGTCCTTGCGGTCGCGCGCCGCGTCCTCCATCTTCTTCTCGACGGCGGCGATCGAGTAGCCAAAGAACAGCCCGAGAAAGTTGAGGGGTCCCACGACCGTCCACGGCGCCCCGACGCTGACACCAAACAGGAAGAGACCGATCCAGAACATCGACTCGCCAAAGTAATTTGGGTGGCGCGAATAGTACCACAGGCCCGAGTCGAGCACGGAGGGCACTGACTTGCTGTTCGTGGAACGACGCGAGATGTACGCCTGTAGCTGGTTGTCCGCAGTTCCTGAGGGCCAAGGAGTAGACAAGGGTTAGTCGCACCGAGCCGATGCGCGACATCGTGCGAGCAGAATAAAGAAAGCGCACAGCACATGCTAGCCTCTCTTCTCAGTTCGTTTCTCTCAACAGTGGACTCTCCACGAATGCAGCCACGTACACATCTCGACCCACCTTCGAACAGGATGGCTCCCGCGGACGTCGCAAACGCTGCAAAGTCGATCCACGAAACGGGGCGGTCGTCAAACTGCGCGGCGTAAATCGGGAGCGTCCCCAGCCACACCATGAGGTACTGCGCGACAAAAACGAGGAGGAAGCTGGTGATGGGCCACGGAAGGCCCATCTTTCTCGTGTCGTCGCGGATGATTTCGTAGCGCCAGTCCGTCTTGGTAATGAACGAGAGTCCAATCGTGCGCATGTAATTGAAGTTCAAACGGAGACCGTACAGCATGCCCACGGCGAGAATGAGCGCCGTGCGCGTCGCATCGTAGCGAGCGCCGGGGAGGGACGAGTAGAACAGCGTAAACAGGACGGGAGAAAACGCCCAGTGAATGTCAAAGATGCCGGCATGTCCGCCCGCGAACACGAAAGAAACGACCCAAAAGAGAAAGCACGGCACCGCGAGCGACCACAGCCACGTGATGGCCTGCGGGTGCCAATCGCGATACGCGACGCCGTTGTACGAGAGTGACTCAAAGTGCGGCAGCAGCACACGGTGGAGAGCGAGGAGGAGCGAAAAGTCGACGACGAGCAACAGGGCCGTCGCAAGGTACGGATTGAAGAGCTTTGCCCTCTGCGGATCCGCCATGGTTGCGTGTGTGCCGTGCGTCGGTGAAGTCGCCACGTGCATGCAAGGGCGCGATGTTGACTGCGCAATCCGACTGTCATGACCAAGAACCAGCTGATTGCCATGTCTCACCCCGTATGTGTGGCGCCCGTATGACTGGCACGCGGGGGGCTTTGTCAACTGTAGGGCGAATGTAACGAGCGGCAGATGCGGTCGGCTCCTCTTACCGGCTGCTACTTCTATCGATGAATTGTGCCCTCCCATGTGAGTGAGAGAGCGAGTGGTCAGAGTGACGCACTTTCGCCGATAGATTTGTATTGCCGACAATTGCTTCAGCGCCTGCGCTTGCGGTCGTCGTCGCGCCGGTCGGGACTGTGCGGTCGCTTGGCGCTCCTAACAAACGCAAAGGGAGCACAAGCAGTTGGATTACACAGAGCTTGCAACAAGGCTTTCTGCGAAAAAACAGAAGAAGACGCATCACCCACCGGTCGCCGCGCCTGTCGTCGCGTTCCCTCTCGCGCTCCATCTCGCGTTCGCGCGGTTCGGCCTCCTTTTCCGCTGGTTCCTTCTCCCTCTCCCTCTCGCGCCCGCGATCCCTCTCCCTCTCCCTTTCCCTCTCCCTCTCCCTCTCACGTTCTCGGTCCCGATCACGGTCGCGGTCGCGGTCACGGTCACGGTCTCGCTCCCTCTCACGATCCCTTTCGCGATCGCCCCTCTCGCCCCTCTCGCCCCTATCGCTCCTCTCGCTGCGCTCCAGGTCACGCTCGCGCTCTCCGTCGCGGCCTTCGCGCGCATCAATTTCACGGTCACGGTCCCTATCCCGGTCACGATCGCGCGACTCGCGGTCGCGATCATGCCGGCCACCCCGCCGCTCCTGCAGAGTCGCGAATTTCGTAGGAGTGATGAAAGCACATCAGACGAGCGCAGGAACACGTGGCATGAGCAAACGGCAGACAATAAACTCGCAAAACACAGCAAGAAGCACTCACATCCGACGCCGACGACGGCGGTCGCTGCGGCGCAGGGCCCCGCGGCGGCATTCCCATTGCCCCCATTGCCCCCATCGGCATACCGGGGGCCATAGGGGGCATCCCAAGTGGGACCATCCCCATCGGCACCCCCATGCTCGCCGCGGCGGCGGCCGCCGCCGCCTTCATCGCGCGTTGCCGCCGCTCGTTCTCGTCTCCGCCTGCGGATGCATCCTCGCCCGGTGTTGCGGGGGCGTTTGCGTCGCCACTGCGGCCCTTCCCGTCCTTATCACGTCCGTCTGACTCGCCTCCCTTGTCGCCGCGCTGGAGTGCGTTGGGATCCGCTGCAGCGCATAAAGACGGAGAGGGGCGATAAGCCATTTGGGTGCGCATTGACTCAAAACAGAACGGTGGCAAGACTTGTACGTACCGTTCGGAGGGAAGAACATTGGCCTGGCCACATTGTGCGGGGCGAAAGGAAAATATACAGGGGTTAATGATCGGTGCGGCAGAGGAAAAGGAGTACAAAGGGCATGGAGAAAAACAGACGGTACACGTTCTCACGCGTCTCCCCGACATTGCGCAATCACGTGCGCACCTCTGTCCCTGGAAGCCCGGGAGTCCAGCCATCGGATTCACGCCCGGCGGAAACGGACCGCGCATGAGCATGTGCGGGGGAACACCCGCGCGCACAGCCGCCGCCGCCTTCGCAGAAGATATGGAAGACCTCACGTTATCCCAAGGGAAGGCGACAGAAAGGGCGCAATAAACGTTGGCACAAACACGCACGGGCGCGCGGGACCAGCATCCAATACGACAACGCACCATGGCATTCTGCTGGCGCATCATTTCCTCCATCATCGAAGGGTTCGCGCCCGGCGGCAAGAAGAAGGGCGGAAGACCCCCGGGAAAGGCATCCTGGCAGCGGCAGGGGAGAGAGAAAAAGAGGCCTGCATTAGTAAGGGCACATCGCGTTTGTGCGGCCACGTGCTCCTAATGCATCCACGCGTAACTGCAGCACTCACCATAGGACCTGAATTGCATTGCGCACGCACGCGGTTGCCGACATAGAGGAAGGGCAGAAAAGAAGGTCAAAAAATGGAACTCGGAATAGGGTGTGGAAGCACACAGTGTCTCACCGCCTCGGCCTCGCGACCCGCCGTCGCGCCCACCCGCACGCACCGGCACACGCAAACCACCCGAGCGGCCATCTGCGCAAATCAACGTCACCCCCTCGTCAACGCAGGCACATGCTTCATTACCGTCGGTTCGCAGCTAATGGCAAAGACACGCACGCACATACGCATGCACGCAATGCTTGCAAGGACAGAGTGTTTCACGCCGCATTCAACGACATGGATGCATACCTCCGTCACCCATCATGTCGAGCTCAGCCTTAGCAACCTGCGCTCACACACACAATAAGCCATAAGCCACAACAAAACTCTTCTCATGCATAAATCCTAAACACAAATAACCGGCAGCTCCGAGTACAGAAATGCTACGCGCCAGCGGCTGAAATGAGGAGGCGACGGACCTTGTTCTTCTCGCGCATTCCGCGCTGTCGCTCGCAGTACGCCTTCCACGTTTCCTCAACAAAGCCGTAATTGAAGTAGTCGGTCAAGTCGGCACCTGTCCAGACACGCGAAGGGAAAGAGACGAAGCGTGGTGAGTCAAACTGTGCCCCTCACGTGTATGCATGCGCACGTGCATACACGTGCCAAGAGAAACAGACGACGCAAGGGGAGAATAGGCATCCGCACACAAGCCGCGCACAGACACGCGGACCCACCGGGCTTTCGCCAGGGCTTGTCGGCGACAGAGTCAATGTCGAATTCGAAGGTCGACTGGCCGTTGATCTCTCCGGGGGCATTGATGTCCAGGCGCCCTTTGGCACTCGCAGCGGCGCGCGCGTCTGCAAGCCGCGGGTGTGGGTGCGTGCGCGATGTTCACATTCGAGTCGTTTTTACAGTAGGGGACATACATATTGCGCACAAAAAGCCTACAGAAACCATTAGCAGCACCCAGCTACACACTCAACGGGCACTTTCACCGGTTCCCCCGCACACCGTCCCCCTTTCCATTAAAAAAACAACAACACGGCGAACGGCACGCACCCTGAAGCTGTTGTTGCTGGTGTTGCGGCTGCTGCGCTTGCTGAGCGGCTGCGGCACCGACGGCGTGCGGCGTCGTCGGCTTCTGCCCAAAGGCAGGTCGGATCTGTCCGCGGCCGGCGCCGGGCGTAGCGGGGAAGGCGCGGATCGCACTGATACCGAAGCGGGAAAGTCGGTTTTAGAAAGAAGGTACGAATCACCACAACGCACAGAGAGAGCTGCGGAAATCAGCTACATTCAATGGACGGTGTCCATCGACTCCACACAAAAAGAGAGTGAGAGGAAGATAAAGACAGCCGTGGAGCAATTGCCGTCAGTCGGAAGTGCGTGCCAACACGCTCGCGCACCTTGCTGCCTCCGCGGGGTTGATGGTCAGCTGGATGTCATCGTCGTCCGAATCCGTGTAATCCTGCGCACAACCAGGCACATTTGAGCAGCCGTTCGCGTGGTCAAAGATGCAGTATTGGGGAATGTGCGCGAGAAAAGAAGCCCCACACCACACCGCGCTATCTAAGGAGATCGTGAACAAAAACGACAGAGCGCGCGCACCTCGCTGTTGTCCTCTTCCTCCTCCTTCTTCACTGCCGGCGTGCCCCTTGGCTCCATATCCGGCGCCGGCTCCGCGCCCACTCCATGCACCGCGTGCCCGGGAAGCTGCGCATGACCCTCTGGCAACACGGCAGCGGCGGCCTCCGCGGGCACCGGAGCTTGCGGCGGCTTCACGTCATCCACCTCCATCTTCACGCTGACGCCACCCTCGGGCGCGCCTGCATTCTCCACAGTCGCGGGAGGGGGCGCTGCAGCAACTGACCCCGCGCCACCGTACAGCGCATCAAAGTCATCGTCGTCCCCCGCGCCCGCCATTCGCGCGCGGGACACTCACGGGCGCGAAGGCCGCGCCAAATCGAGAAAGGATAAACGGGCGAGGAAAAAGATGCCCCGCAGAATGGCGACTCTCTATATCCCGTGGCCCTCCCTAACACTGAAAGAACGGCTTGCGAAGAGACCGAAAGAGCAGCGCACATAATAATCTCCAACAGGAAACAGCTGTTGCTGTCCATGTGTGCAATCGTCAGAGTGACGTCACGTCGAAGTGGAGCAACTCGCCAACCTTCGGCGGTCCAGAGAGCAGCGCAACGGCAAACGGGCTCGTTTTTTGAGCCCACGGTCCTCCTGCAGTCCTTCGCCACTCTCCGCACACACACAGCGCAGTCATGGCGACGACTGTGCGTGTCCTCGTTGTGCTCGTCGCAGTGGCACTCGTCGCATCTCTGGTGCGCGGCGCGGCGCAGCAAACCGCAGCCCCCGGAGACGGCGAAGGTAGGCCGACGCGCCTTCGGGGCACTGCGGAGGAACGCGCCGCCGCAAGCGAACGCATTCGCCGCGCCCGTGAGCGAGTGCGACCCACGAGTGAACCGGAGCTCGAGTGTGGCGAAGGAGGGACCGGCCGCTACCAGGCGGATGGGCGTTGTGCGGGTATGTGTGGGCGCGGTTGTCTGCTGTACTCATCTAGTTTGAATTGTCGTGGTCGCTGACATTTCCCGTACTCTGTTGTATTCCTCGCCTTCATATAGCCGTTGCGAGGCCCGTGTCGGCGCTCTTTGGCGACGGTGAGAGCGTGGCTGTTACGCACATGGACATCTCCGTGCCCACTGCGAGCATGCGGTGGCTCAAAAGTTACGGCCAGCGGCGACTGAAGACCGTCTCGCACGGCCGATACCTGTGGGACGAGTGGGTTGTCTTGCGGCTGTCGATGTTCTCCTTGTCACAACTGCTGTTTGCGAATGGATGGATGCGCACTCTCCTTCGTCGAACTGGCAGCCTCAGCATCACGTCCGTTGCCGTTTCAGGACACCCTTTGGGAAGGCGTGCGCGCAGCGGTCGCTCAAGGACGCGTGCACTGTGCACATTGACGGCGTCCCCGTCGCCGGCATATGCGCCGACGCGTTTTACCAAGGCGAGATCCTCTGCACCAGCCATGAGGTCGTCATGTCCTTCGCCGAGTGCCGCGACGGGAAGCTGCCGGGCGACGCGTGAGTGCAGCGCACCAACCCTTTAACTTAGATGCGACTATATCACTGACTGTTCAGTGGGCCATCTCAACGACGATCGGGTGCTTTTTGATTTCTGCGTCCCGGTGCTCAACGATTCCTGACATCTCTGCGCGCAGGTGCACGGTTGCATATCGTGGTGGCGTCTCGGCGGGTGTGTGTGGGCACGATGGCGAGGGCCGCTCGATGCTGTGCTACACGGAGGGGTCTTCGCGGTTCATTGACGCGATGACGCGGAGTGGGATTGCCTTCCCGCCCGTCCCAGCCAACGTGACTGTCGGGGGGCGCTGGTACAATGCCAACCTCAGGTTTGTCGCTGGTGTCTTTGAGTGTCGATTTGGTTTTTGGGAGTGTAAGTTTTCTCGAGCAGTGGATGTGTTTAATGTGCGTGTGCGTTGCCTTTGTGTCGCGGGCCCTTGTTTAGTCGTGTGTGCGTGCGTAACGAAGTCCTCCTATATGAATACCTTGCCCCCCTTTAAAAACTTCGACAGGTATCGCGGTGGCGGCAGCTTTCTTGAGCCCCTCCGCGCGGAATACGCTCGCGTGCCTCTCGCAATCGACTTTGGATCGCACGCCACCGAATGGCGCTCCTCCCACGCACAGCCATCAGACGGTCACGACGCGTCCCCATTCTCTGACGCCACGCGCGTCCTTTTGGCCAACAGTTTCGGCGATCCGACGCGGCTCAAGGTCCCGGTGAGTGTGGCAAAGATCACGCACTCTTGTTGTGTCGCTCACAAACTCACGGAATACATTATCCCACAGCTCGTCACGGACATGTTCCGTCGTATGGGCCTTCCCGTCCCACGCGTGTCACTCGTGCGCGTCACTCTCAACGGCGAAGATTACGGCCTCTACCACGCCATCGAACACGCGGTGGACATGCTTGTGCGGATCCAGAGGGAATCGGCGGAGCGCATGGGCAGCACCGCCGAGTCCCCTCTGCCCTGCGCGCAGGCCGTGGGCGC
The DNA here is from genome assembly GCA_943704525.1 of Pigoraptor vietnamica. Taxonomy (NCBI): domain Eukaryota; class Filasterea; order Ministeriida; family Capsasporidae; genus Pigoraptor; species Pigoraptor vietnamica. Next base: position 77,560 of record CALSCQ010001775.1, on the reverse strand, counting down.
CCTCTACGAACCCAACGACGACCTCAGCGATTTCCACCCGCAGTACTTTGTACCGCGGAACAGGGTGGCGGTTGCTTCGTCCCGTGCTTCCCCGCACACGCGCGCCGTCGCGGAGGCTCCCTCTGAAACAGCGGCGATTGCGTGGGAAGGGTGCCTCGGGGACGCTTGGGCGCTGTGGAGGGCCACGCACGACCGGCAGATGGAACCCCGGCGTGTGGCGAGGAAGGATCGGGAGTCTTTCGGCGGCGTCGACGTCTCAGAGGTGCGCTTTGGGGACGTGTTTGCGGCCGAGGAATTCGCCGCCGCTCTCGCGGTGAACGTGGCGGTTGCGAACGGCGACTCGTACGGATTTGCTGGACACAACTTCTTCTTGTACAAGGCAAGTGTTGGCAGTCGCTCGTGTGATTTATTGCGTTGTAATCCGAGCAGCCAAGCCGCGGGCAAACGTTCTCATACGTGTGTGTGTGTGTCTGTGTGTGCGTGTATGTGTGTGTGTGTGTGTGTGTGTGTCTGCAGGACGCGTGCACAAACAGGCTGCGATTCATCCCGTGGGACTTTGATTTGACGCTCGAACGGCTCCCGACGACGGTGAGCGTTTGTTTTCCTATCTTTTGCGATTAGCATGGCGTGGGCGTGATTGTCTCTCTCGCTTTTACCTTATGGAGTCGATGGTTAGCTGTCTGCGATTCGCGATTCAAACCGAGGCTACATTTCTCAACTCACCTACTCGCCATTCTTTGTAATTTTCAGGCTTCCCTACGTGACATTGATCCCAAGTGGGTCTTGGTGCGTGCCGTTACTGACAACGCCACGCTCTTTGACGCCTACAAGCGCTCTCTCCGGACGCTGGTGGAAGGTGTGTTTCGATCGCAACCGGCTGGTGTCATTGCGCGTCCCGTCGGTGTTATGGCGCTTCGGCAATCGTGTCAATTTGTGACCCCTTCTATGTGCGTGTGCGTGTGCGCGTGTGTCTGTCCCGCAGAGCATTTCACGGACAAGGTCGTTGCCGAAGTCGTTGACCGGTGGTTCGCCGTGATGCGGCCCCACGTGCTCAGCGAAGACGAAGGTGTGTTGTGCTTGCCGACACTTCGCCCCCTTTCTACCACATACACTCAAACGCACATACGCATACACCCTTCACGTTGCTAACTCAGACGCAACGCAGACGTGACGGGCATAGACAAGGACGCCTTCGTCGGCGGACCCGCGCGCATCAAGCGCATCGTATCTGAGCGGAGGACTGCCCTTCTCTCCGAGATGGTCGACATGGATCGAGGCGACGTGGCAAACGACAACGCTCGCCCGCGCAGCACAAAGCGCAAACCGTAGCTCGCACACGTGTGAGCGCAGTGGTGGGAGGCGAGAATTGGCAAGATGATTATATCATGTGCGCTTTATACGCTTCTCTCGAGGCGCCGCCGGCAAGCCAGTGCGGGCGGGCGACGATGAAAATCTAAGATTGGCCCACATAACAACGGGCCGAAGATAGGGGGTGTGCGCGTAAGTGCGTGTGCGGTGCGTGTGCGGTGCGCGTGCGCGTGTGCAAGTCGCCATACAAGATTTCGGTAATTCTCTGCCCTCAGTGCGATCGCCACCACCGGAAGAGCTTGACGGCACAGTAGAGGGCGGCGGACGTCGCGACCGTGTTGTGGAGCACCTTGCGCGCAGAATCGTCGCGTCGCACGAGGACGACCGTCGACTTGCCCCGCAGCTTCTCGAGGGGAAGGTTCTGTGCCTCAGAACCGTCCCAGTCGACCTGTTCGGAGTGAAACAAGCAAGCGATCGTTCAGCACGTGACAGGCATTCCCAGCGGCGACCGATTGTCAGAAGTGCCTCGGCAAGGACGAGCGTAACGCACGCTCACCTGGTACTTGCAGCAAGGGTCCGTTCGCCAGGACATGTCATACACAAGCGCCGAAGACACGCTCATAAAGCCGCACGGAAGCGCCACCGATAGCGACGAGAGGGGAAGAATGCGTGATAGGATGCCGGCACTCTGCGTCAAAACAGAACAACGGAGACAAAGGGGTCAGGTTGAGTTGCAGAAGGTGTGCCGTGTATCGATGGCCTTGCCACATCCGAGCGTCACACACCAAACAGCCGAGGCCCGCAAGCACGGCCGTCTTGTGCATGATATTTCCCAAGCGAATGGCCGACGCCGTCGCCGTCCCCACGTCCTGCGCGCACGAAAAGATTCACACGAGACAATGCCGAGGACATGAGAAGGTTGACTCGAGAGCACGAGAACGCAACACCGAAAGTGTACGGAGGAAGTCGACGGCCATGCGTATATGTTCTAAGCTGATCCTATTGTCTTTGAAGCGGGCGTGCACGCGGCTCACCGCATGGTTGATGACAATCAGCGGAACGCCCGACATGAGCGCATACTCAAGCTCCAGCTCGGCCTCCTCAATGTCCTCGTTGTTGTGCACGACCGTGAAGAGATCATCTTCCGAATCGTCACTGCAAAAGCTATAACTTGCGTCGTGGCGTTGCACGAATGAGTTGGAGCGGTCGCAGACGTTGCGAAAGAGCGCAAGATGAGCTCACTGATGCCAACCGGGCAGAAAGGACAAAGGAAGCGAACAGAGAGATAAGGGCGGCGCACCTGTCGGAGAGCGCGTCGCTGTCGCGGTTCCCCTCGACAGACGACATCTTAGTACGAAAAGGCGCGGGCTTTTCCCCTCGATGTCGCCGCAGCCCACAACAGCGCCAAAAGTCTTTTTCGACAGTAACACACAACACCCCACAAGCACGCGTGCGACGGTGACCTTGCTGAGAGCGATGGTGAGCAAGCCAATGACCCAGAGACTGTGTATATGTGCGGAAGTTGGACCGTCTCCTTATGAGTTCTTCGTCGCGCTGCGTTCGCGCCGTACTGCAGTGCCTTGCTTGCTGCGTCACTCAAGGGCGCGAAACGACCCAGTCATCCGAAACGGCATAGATTCAGTATGGACCGATAACCAATTCACTACCACTCGCACTGCATGGATCCGTCATAGCATTATATGTACTTATTCAGGATAATAAGCTGATAGCGTCTTGAAACAACCAAGTCAGCCACGTCATGTGAGTCCTCGTGCACATTAATTTGAACTCAGTCCCAAAATGTATCAAATTACCAGCACACATCTCAAATTCACTGTTGCTCACTATGGCCACAGTATCAACAGCCATAGTGAAGAACTCGAATTTCCGCTGTTACCAAGGTGTGTTACTTGTATACATCCGGGGTGGCATTCATAAAGTTGCGGTTCATCCGGGGCTGCAGCCACATTCCCATGGCAACCGCCCCCAGCCCAGCATTCCCGCTGCGATTGCTCTTGCATGTGTGTGTGCGCGTGTGCATCTCCTCTTATCACGTTCATTCTCCTCAGTTCCAGCATTTACAAGCGGACGAGGACGTTCTTTTTTTGTCCTATCCGTACGGCGTGGCAGCCGCTGGCTCTTCTAGTGCGGTACTGTTTTTTCCCGACGGCACGGGCGCGCAAGTATAGACCCCTTTTGCGGCGCGGCGCAGTCTCCGTTGAGGAGAGGCGCCCAACACACGGCGGAGGATGGAGATCGTGTACGTCTATTCGAAGAAGCGGAGTGAGTTTGGGCGGCAGTGCAACTTTAGCGACCGCCCAACGGAGCTCATCTGCGACATACAGCCGGAGCCTGGCCTCGAGGAGCAGTATGTCGAGCGCAACCCCACGCACACGGCCGTGCAGTGCGTCGCGGACATGTCCGAGCACGAGGTGGGCGCGAAATTCCATGCCCCTTTTGCTTTGATCTGCATCCAAAGTGCTGTATTGTCGCCGGCGTGTATTGGTTTCGTCTTTTGCGCTTGCAACTGTAGATTTGTGACAATGGCACTTTTTGCGCACAGGTCAACACGGAGCGCTTCTCGACGGCCAACATGGGCATCAATCACACGGAGGGTGGCTGGCCGAAGGACGTGAACCCGTCTGAGGTTGAGCACACGATCCGCTTCCGCAAGAAGGTCGAGAAGGACGAGGCCTACGTGCAGGCCATCCAGTCGCTTGGCGAGGTGCGTGAAATGACATGCCTTGTTGCGCGGCGCTTTTGTTGTCATCTGCGTTTGCCGCATGCGCGTGCATGTGCGTGAGATTGTGCGAGGTACGTAGGGGTTGGTGTGTACGTTAAAACGATTGAAGGACGCAAACTTGTTTTCTTTGGTTCTGTGTGGTGTGTGTGCTCACACCGGGTGCCAATAGCCCCGTGTGAATGTTGTCTTTACGCTCGTGCCCGAGGCGAGGGACGGCCTGTGCGTGGCAAACACGCAACTTTCTCACTGCTATTCCTTTTTGGCGCAGACGATGGAGCACTGCATCAAGCAAAACACGGCCATCGACATCTACGAGACGTACTTTTCGCAAGGGACCACCGACCACTCCGGCGACCCGCCCACGGCCAAGACAATCAACGTTTTCAGGTGCGCACCTTCACTCCACGTGAAGACTCTGTTGCGCGCGTTCGCATGCAGCGTGCGACGCCATTCACTCCCATATCCTGCCCTACATTAACTACATTCCGTTCGTCGCCGTCGCTCACTCTTGTCGTTGTCCTCGTTACAGGGACCCCTCGCCCATTCCGCGCTCTGCGACGTCCATTTCGTGGTACCCCGACGGCGCGCGCAAGGTCGCCGTGGCCTACTCGATCCTGGATTTCCAGCACATGCCGGCGGGGATGTCCCTCGACTCGTACATATGGGACATCGAGAACCCCAACACGCCCGACCAGGCCATCAAGCCGGCCTCCCCGCTGCTCTGCCTCGAGTACAACCCCAAGGACCCCCACATCCTCGTCGGCGGCTCTTACAATGGCCTCGTCTGTGAGTTGTCGCGTCCCGCACATGCTGTCGCCATTGCCACCCGCCGTGTGAGCGTTGTTTGAGATCTTCGCTCTGACATGTCCTGTTTGTTGCTGTGCAGCGTTTTGGGACACGCGCAAGGGCTCCCAGCCCGTGGACGTCTCTCCGATCGAGCGCAGCCACAGGGATCCCGTGTACAAGGCGCTGTGGATCTCGTCCAAGACGGGCACCGAGTTCTTCTCGGCGTCGACGGACGGCCAGGTGCTTTGGTGGGACATTCGCAAGATGGGCGAGCCCACGGAGTCGCTGCTCCTCGACCCCGAAAAGAGCGGCAGCCCGCTCGGCGCCGTCGCGCTCGAGTACGAGTCGACGATGGTGAGGAAACGCGCAGAGAAATTCTCTTGTTTTGTGCCGAAACTCGCCGATTGCCTGCATGCTCTGTGCGTGGTCCCACCGCTTTGCTCACACGTTTTTCGTCTCTCCCATGCACAGCCCACCAAGTTTATGGTCGGCACTGAGCTCGGCCACATTCTCGCGTGCAACCGCAAGGCGAAGAACCCGTCGGAGCGCATCGTGGCGACGTACACGGGCCACCACGGACCCGTCTACGCCCTCCAGCGCAACCCCTTCTTCCCCAAGAACTTCCTCACCGTCGGCGACTGGGCTGCGCGGGTGGGCACGCGTTCTAGATGTGGCCTCTGCGCTCGCACGAAAGATTGTGTAGTGTGTGTGCGATGCGACGTGAACCCTCGCGAGAAAATATGTCTCACATGCGCGCGCTTTTTTTATCCCGTGCAGATATGGAGCGAGGATCTCCGCACGCCCATCATGTGGACCAAGTACCACGTGCCGTACCTCACCGACGGCTGCTGGAGCCCGACGCGCCCCGGCGTCTTCTTCACTACGAAGATGGACGGCACGCTCGACGTGTGGGACTATCTCTTCAAGCAGAACGACCCCACCCTCACGCTGCAGGTGCGACCCGTTGTGTCTTGCGTATACACACCTGTATTTGGCACTCTGTTCGCGCGAGGCTGACACGATTACTCTTGTACTCCAGGTGTCGGACTCGGCGCTCACGTCGCTCCGCGTGCAAGAACAGGGCCGCCTCATCGCCACGGGCGGCAAGGACGGCATCACGACGCTCCTCGAGCTCGGCGAGTCGCTCTACATGATGCAGCCGAACGAGAAGGCATCCGTCTCACAGGTGCGTGTCCCGTGCCCGATCCCTTCCGAACTGAGTGGTCGCTTGTGTTGGCGAACGCACACTCACCCACCGCCTTGCAGATGTTCGAGCGCGAGGCCAAGCGAGAGAAGACGCTCGAGACGCGCGCGCGCGAACTCCGCCTGAAGGCGCAGGCTGCGGAGCGCACCAAGCCCAGCAGCGCTCGGGGCGACCGCGGTCGCGCGCACGGCGACGATGAGGAGGACCCCATTCAGAAGGCGGAGCAGGACTTCTGGAACATCATCAAGGCCGAGAAGGCGGCGGAGGAGGAGGGCGCCAAGCAGCACGAGATCCAGGCGTCGCAGGAGCGTGCCGGTGAGCTGCCGTCCCATCTCGTGTGTGTGTGTGTGTGTGTGTGTGTGTGTGTGTGTGTGTGTGTGTGTGTGTGTGTGTGTGTGTGTGTGTGTGTATGTGTATGTATTTGTTGCGATTGCTTGGGTTTGGGGCTCACATTCTCGCTGTCCCACACGTAGGCTCGGCGATGGGCAACGTGCAGGTGGAAGTCGCCGCGGACGACTTTACGATGGACGAGGAGGGAGAGCCGATCGATGGCGAGGGTGAGTCATCCTGCGCGCTATTGTTGTTGTTCCGATGTCCAGTTGTTTGGCAACGCGTGCTTACGTCTGCTGTCCACGCACCACAGGCGACGGCGACTATTACGACGAGGAGGCGCCCGACGACAGCCTCGTGGAGGACGGTCAGGATGCCGCGAACGAGGATGCTGGCCAGGCTGCCGAGGACCCCCCCTCGCAGTGAGCCAGTGGGAGAGACAGACTGCGAATTACATACGCGCGCGCATGCGAATGTGCGTGCGTGTGCGAACTGCGCCGTGCGCCGCGGCTGCGTCTTGCGTCTTGCGCCCATTTCTTTGCGTCCGCCTACACCGCCCCATGTATTAAAACATCTGAAAGCGACGACCGTTGGCCACATGTTGTTGTGAACTTTAACTTGCTGTCCCCGGACACGCAATATAGCCCTAAGGCCGTGCTCACTGCGACGGCCGCGTCATCTTCTCTGCGATGACCCACTGGTCAAACTGCTCCGATGTCAAGAGGCCCAGCGCGATCGCCGCCTCCTTCAGCGACGTCCCCTCGGCGTGCGCCTACGCGCGATGCAGGCACATGTTGAGCCGACTGTACATTCGACCGCAAGAGCGCACATGCACGCACCTTCTTCGCAATCTTGGCGGCATTGTCGTAACCGATGTGCGGGTTGAGGGCGGTCACAAGCATGAGGCTGTGCTTGACGTGTTCGCCGATGCGCGCCGTGTTGGGGAAGAGACCTACGGTGTGATCGCACAAGATTGGCATTGAGGGACAGTCGCACTTGCCCAGCATCGCCAACAACGACAGCACACCGAAGGGTCAATCACCCGTACAGAAGTTGCGCAGGAGCGCCAATTGTCGCAACACAAAACTTTGCACGCAGGAGAAGCTTCACCTTCGATGCAGAATTCGCGGAAGCTGCGCGCGCCGTCGGCCATTAGGCGGATCGACTGCAGCACATTGTAGATGATGACGGGCTTGAAGACGTTGAGCTCAAAGTTCCCGCTCATCCCGCCAACGTTCACGGCGACGTCGTTGCCTACGCAAGCGCAGGCGGAGTTATACGATAATTCAGCAAGACAAGCACCTGCCTTTCGCCAAAGACCAGACATATCCATACTCGCAACGACAGCGACCCGGACAACTCGCACAGCCGCACCACAGGCACGTGCACGCACCCATGACCTGCGCCGCGATCATTGTAATGGCCTCGCACTGTGTCGGGTTGACCTTCCCTGGCATAATCGACGAGCCCGGCTCGTTCTCCGGCAGTACCAGCTCCCCGAGGCCACACCGGGGGCCGGAACCCAGCCACCGGATGTCGTTTGCAATCTTGTTCAGGGCCGCCGCGAGCGTCTTGAGGGAGCCATGCAGGGCGACAAGCTCGTCGTTACCTGCGAGCGCCGCGAACTTGTTCGGCGCAGAGCGGAAGGGAAGCCCAGTGATCTCCGCAATCGCGCGCGCGCTCTCCTCAGAGTACCGCGCATGCGTGTTCAACCCAGTGCCCACAGCCGTGCCACCGAGGGCCAGCTGGAACACGCGGTCAAGCGTCGCGTCGATGCCCGCAAGCGCAGCGTCCAGCTGGGCCACATAACCCGAGAACTCCTGCCCGAGCGTCAGAGGCGTCGCGTCCTGTGCGTGTTCGCGGTCGCGAAGCGTTAGATCAACGCGAGAGGATGCAAGCACAATAATGGGATCGCGGCCCAACAAGTGAAAGAGGTGTAGCATGCACTGACCTGGAGGTGAGTGCGACCAATCTTGACGATCGATTGCCACTGGTCCGACTTGGCCTTCAGTGCATCGCGCAGTGCCGAGATCGAGGGGCGGAGGGCGTGCACGACCTGCTCGGCCGCGGCAATGTGCATGGCCGTGGGGAAAGTGTCGTTCGACGACTGTCCGCGGTTCACTGCGCATCGTTTTAACGAGTGTTACTCCGCAGCAACGTGCTTGCGCAAAGCAACGTATGTGCTCGACACACGCATACTCATGTACGCACGGCTCACACCAATGCACACGCACACACGCACGCACGCGCACACGCACACGTGTCCATACGCGCACGTACACACTCACGTACCGTCATCGTTCGGGTGAATCGGCTTCTGCGACCCCATGACGCCGCCGGCCATCTCGATGGCCCTGTTGGAGATGACCTCGTTGGCGTTCATGTTTGTCTGCGTACCGCTACCCGTCTGCCACACAAAGAGCGGGAAGTGCGCATCCAGGCGCCCGTCAATGACTTCGTCCGCGGCGCGCACGATCAGCTCGACCTTCTCCGCCGGCAACATCCCCAGACGCCCGTTCGTGATCGCCGCCGCCTGTCATACATCAGAGTCAGCACTCAGTATGCAATGGAAATCATTCCGAGCTGTGTATACACACCTTCTTAAGCACGCCCAGCGCCCGGATCATCTCTGCGAAGAAATTGCCAGCTACATCAGCACTAGATAGCACAAGAATGTGGAGAGGATGGAAGAATTGTGGAGGGAGCTCCACTTACCGCGAGGAAAGTGCTCGGTGCCAATGCAGAAGTGATGCAGGGAGCGCTGCGTCTGTGCGCCCCAGTACTTGTCTGTGGGAACGTTAATCTCCCCCATGGAGTCCTTCTCTACGCGGCAGCCTGCTTGCGCCATGATGGATGATGTCCAGGTGACCGATACGAGAAAAGCACAGGCCTATTAGGCTGCACCCTTCGACAATCTACAGCGGAAAGGTGCACTGAATCACACGCTGTATGCTACACGACGACGAGAAAATGGGGCTCTCGTCGTACGCGTGCATGTACATGCTCACACTTGCCAAGAGATGCCTCGAGATCTCACCGGGACGGAAAGCCGGTGGCCGAAATTTCGCACGTGCGTCACACCCACGTCTTCACTTTCCAATGCAGGTCTGGACAAACTGGACATATCCGGACATTCCAAAAGCGTTCTCCATGTCACCCCAATGTCTGGATGTTTGGCCAATCACGACGCTTCACCTGGATTCGGTGGCCACCCGATGGCGCACATCACCCGCGTGCGAGTGACACGGCTGACTGCGATTGGTCCGATGTTACCGATAACGCCCTTGTGAGTGCGTCAAACGGACAAACCTGTTCTCTCTTTCTATGGACTTCCACCTCGGGCGGTGATTTCCATCGCCGGCTTGTTGTGTCCTGCACACTACGGCTGACAATGCCCCCGCACTGCGCGACAGGCTGTGCACACACGTCTTTCGCGCACATATGAAACTCCCCTGCACTCGTTCTCGAGCAGTGCGCAATTGTCCACACAGCCAAATCCTCCGTGGGTTGTCAACAAAATCAGATGCCCTCGCACTGCGGCTCGTAGTCGTCGTGCCTTCTCGTCATTCTTCTCGCGTTTCGAGCGACCGAAAACACGCTTATCTCAACGTTGTTGCCCGATTGCGCACCGGATTTGGAGCCCGCAACACCCTTAATTACGCTCGAGGCGCGCGCGCAACGCCGGGCACTGCCGACGCGCTCGGTCAACAATGGGCGCCGCCTAAAGTATTTCAAGGCCCCCACGCACACAGGAGAGGAGCACTTGTGTGGGCGCATCCGCCGTGTCCGTCCCCTTCCCTAAAAGGGTTGGTTCAGGCGACGTTCCTACATCAACCACAAGGGCCTGTGAAGGCGGCCCAATGTTCTTCAGCGCGCCCGCTGCGGACGACATAGCGGCGGACAAACCGCCCGTATTTTGTCTACGCACTAACGCACGATGCGAACTCCTGTAAGCGGCGCGCAGCCGACGACGGCGGCACAGTCGCTCAAGCGACAGCCGGATGTCGCCACAACAGTCGCCGGGGGTGTGCCAGGAGCGGCCGTCGGTGCGTCTGAAGAAAAGGGGGCCCGCCATGGGCACAGGGCTGCCGCGCGCGTGCATGGAACAACATCATTGACGGTGGAGACGCGCGGGCGCTTTTGCATCAGCGTCGGAGGAGGGGGTCGGTCGAGCTCTTTCTCCAGCGTGAGCAGCGACGACTCTCCCCTGGACGACATTGCCGCTGTGCACGCGGGAAGTGCGTCGTCGCGGACGGCCACGCGCATGCCAAGCGACCCAGAGGGCGAGGGAGACTGGCGCGGCCTCGCGTATTTCGCCCCCGAAATCATTCGCGACATGTCGGTCATTATGCGCCTGTAGTGCGCCCTTCTCCAGTCTCTTTCGTGCACACACACTCATGCGCGCACACACACGCACACTCCTTCTCGTTTGGCCTGGTCGCCACCCCTTCCTCTCTCTCTTCCCCCTCTTATTTTTGAATTTTTTTCAAGAGGACCCCTTCCCACTTCACTCTTTTCGACTTCACACGTGACTTTTACGGCCCGACGACGCAGCTGTTGGCTGCATGGTCGTTTGTGAGATTTCTTGGACCCTCTCGTCGCACCGCTCCGTAATTCTGCGTTGTCCGCGCGGGAACCCGTGCGAAGGGCGTTCTCGCTTTGCGTGCGCGTTTTTCCGCTTTCGCTTCCTCTTTTCCTTTGTTTATGCGACTCATTCGCACGGTTTGTCGCGACGGGCATACAATGAACATGGCGGTTTCGGTCCAACAAAAGAAACCACTGAGACACGGAATTGTTTATCAGAGAGGAGTTCATGGCCTACGCAAGCGGGCGCGAGGGGGAGGGCGTCGGGGACACCTTCTTCGATGTCGAGGCAGACGCTGTGGCTGCGCGCGACGCCGTGCTTGCGCCCGCCTTGGTGGACGACGTCGATGCGCGCGCGGCGGATGATGTTGTCGATCCCTTAGCTGACGACGCAGCCGTAACGGAAGACCGACCGACGGCGGCATTCGAGGACGGGGCCACTGCAGTCCGAGAAGACGACTGACCTGCCCCTACAACACTTGTCACTGACGCACGCGGCGCGCTGTTTGTGGAGACGCGCGACGCCGACACCGCAGCCGGCGCAGTCGAAGAAACCAGAGGAACGGACCTCGCCGTCGTCGACCTTGCTTGGTTGCCGGATCCACTGGCACGAGCCGACGATGATGCAACAGACTGTGCACGCGCGGACGTCGACGAAACCACGCTGGGTCGCGTTGGGGTCGACGACGCAGTCTTCGAAGGCGTGGGCGTAGGGACAGACGAGCGCGCACTGGGTACACTGCGAGCGCTTGTTGTTGCACGCGCGGCTGACATCGCAGATATGGATGACAGAGACGAAACCACGCTGGGTCGCGTTGGGGTCGACGACGCAGTCTTCGATGGCGTGGGCGTAGGGACAGACGCGCGCGCACTGGGTACACTGCGAGCGCTTGTTGTTGCACGCGCGGCTGACATCGCAGATATGGATGACTGAGACGAAACCACGCTGGGTCGCGTTGGGGTCGACGACGCAGTCTTCGAAGGCGTGGGCGTAGGGACAGACGCGCGCGCACTGGGTACACTGCGAGCGCTTGTTGCAAGCGCGGCTGACATCGCAGATATGGATGACCGAGCGGCAGCCACACTGGTCGCGTAAGCACGAGCGGAAGCGATCGATGCAGAAGCCGCGCGCGCCGAGTTTTCTGCAAGCGAGGCACTCAGGCGCGCTGCCGCACTCGCCGATGCCTGCGCCACGGACGTAGCAAAAGCCTTTGCGCTCTCCGACGCCCGACCAGCGTAAATCGAGGCGCTCACGCGCGCGGCGCTCGCGGAAAAGTCGCCGGCCGACGAAGCAAACGCAGCCGCGCTATCAGACGCCCGCGCAGCCGCAGCTGATGCGGCAGCACGCCCGGCCTCAACAGCGGACGACGAGGCAGCCGCCTCTGCATTCTTTACAGCGGACGACGCGAACGCAGCCGCGCTCTCGGAGGCACGCGCAGCCGCAACGGAAGCGCTCGTACGCAAAGCAAAGTCCGCCACCGACGATGCGAACGCAGCCGCGCTCTCAGAGGCACGGCCCACCGCAGCCGAAGCACTCGCCCGTGCAGCACTAACGGAGACGCTGCCCAGCGACGCCGCGTACGCCGCCGCACTCTCCGACGCGCGCGCCGCTGCAGCCGACGCAACGGAAAATCCTTCCGCAGACGATGCGAACGCAGCCGCGCTGGCGGACGCACGCGCGGCCTGCGCAGAAGCGGCAGAACGGGCAGCCTCAACAGCCGACGACGAAGCAGCCGCCTCTGCATTCTTTACAGCGGACGACGCGAACGCAGCCGCGCTCTCAGAGGCACGGCCCACCGCAGCCGAAGCACTCGCCCGTGCAGCACTAACGGAGACGCTGCCCAGCGACGCCGCGTATGCCGCCGCACTCTCCGACGCGCGCGCCGCTGCAGCCGACGCAACGGAAAATCCTTCCGCAGACGATGCGAACGCAGCCGCGCTGGCGGACGCACGCGCGGCCTGCGCAGAAGCGGCAGAACGGGCAGCCTCAACAGCCGACGACGAAGCAGCCGCCTCTGCATTCTTTACAGCGGACGACGCGAACGCAGCCGCGCTCTCAGAGGCACGGCCCGCCGCAGCCGAAGCACTCGCCCGCGCACCGCTCGCAGAGAAATCGGCGACCGACGAGGCAAACGCAGCCGCGCTATCCGACGCGCGCGCAGCGGCACCTGAAGCGCTAGCCTGTGCAATGGAAGCTGAGGACGCACGCGCCGCAGCCACAGAGGCGACACTGGAGGAGGCCGCCGCTGCACCGCCATCGGAGTTGCCGGCGTTAACGACGATGGTGCCTCGCATGCCGAACGAGCAGTGCGGCTGCAAGGGAAAGGACGAGTGAGATGTCTTTTTCCTCTCAAGCGACACGGCGATGGCGACAACGAAGCGGTGACCGGGTAAGTGGCTCAGTCGAATAAGGCCGTACATTGCATTTGTCACAACAACTCGCCTCGCATTTGTAGAAGAACGTGCCCGGAGTTGAAAACACGCGCGAGAACGAGTTCACAGCTCCCGGGCTGCCGCTCGCAAAGCCGCCGGTCGTCGCGGTGCATGACGAGAGCGAGTCAATCTGGCGCACGTTGTGGAACCCGCCCGCAAGGTTCGTCCACACGACAACATCCCCCGCGGTGACGGAGATGGACGACGGCGAGAAGGAAATGCCCGCCGTGGTGATTGTCCACGTCTTCTGCGCGCAGGTGGGACGAGCCAGGAGGACGCAAACCACGCCGAGTGCTAGCAGGTGCAGTTGCAGTTGCATGCAACGCCACTTCCGCGCCGGCTCGGCCCGACAGCAGTAGTGAGACGCCATCCTCTTCGTCGACGCTCCGGCTGTTCCCGAGAGGGCCTTTCGCTCCCTTACGAGAAGGGCTGTTGATGAACGCGCACAAAGCGTGCCGCGAACCGCGTTTCAGTGTTAGCTCTCGTTTGTGGCTATTTTTCCGTTTCGTCGCACAAAATAAACCCCTTTGACTATGGAAAATGTATCGGCGCAGCCAGCCAAAATAAAGCGATTTGCTTTAATCGTTGACCGGACACGCGAATGTTCTCGGACAACATCGAATTTCGGGCTCGGCTATGTCAACGCGGATCTCGACTCCCACACACACTTCAAACTGCAAGATCGCTGAGAAAGCCGTCTGTAATGACACGCGCTTGACGGCACTCTGTTGGGCGGCGAGGCTGTCATCGCTTCGTGCGCTTAATCTTCGGCGACACCCCCTTGGGGCTCTTGGACGACGGCGACTTGCGCTCCGCCTGCGCCGCCTTCTTGCGGAGGTTGCGGTTCTTCACGTTCGCCGTCTCATAGTAGTGGTCGCCGATGCGCATCTTGTTGGTGGTCATGCGCTGCATGCCGTTCAAAAACGTGTGAGAATTATTAAAACACTCGCCTCAACGCGAGCACAGGAGCACCCACCTTCTCCTTCACAGTCTTCTTCCGCCGGCCAGAATCGTCGTCATCCAGGGCCGGTGCGTTCTTGTCCCTCACCACAAACCCGTTCTGCATTGTCACCTTGCTTTTGCGGGCCTGCTCCTGCTTTCGCCGACGCACCTTCCGCGCCTCTTCCACCTCGGGATCGTCGTCCTCGGCGCTGTCGCCGCGCGCCTCCTCGTCGGCATCCACACGCGCCCGTTTCGACGCAGGGCCGCTCTCGTCAGCAACCGCGCCTTCCTCGCTGCCGTCGTCATCCCCAACAGCACTGCGCAAGACCGTGTCCCAGTCCACAGCGGGCGAAGCACCGGGCGACTTGCGCTTCCGATCGCCCTTGCCAGTGGCCGCCTCCGGCGACATCGCCGCAGCCTCCGCAGCCTCCGCCACGTCCTCCGCCGCGTCCCCGCTTCCGCTCTCAGACGCATCGCTCGCACTACCTTCGTCGCCGCTTCCGGAGCCCTCGTCCGATTCGGCGCCGTCGTCTTCATCCTCCGCGCCCGCGCCGTCGCCGGCGAGGTCGTCGTCGGTGAAGCCGAGACCCACGCTGATCTTCGAAATCTTCTGCTTGACCTGGTACTTGGCGTTCTTGTTGTCCTCTGCAACCTCGGTCGCAGCAGCCTCGGCGGTCGTCGTCGTCGGTGCGCTGGCACTGCCGTCAGCAACGTCGTCGCGGGGAGGCGCGACAAAGTAGGGGACGCGGCCGCGCTGCCAGTCGTGGAGGATCATCTTTGCGACCGTGTTGATGTCCGGCTCTCCGCCCTTGAGGAGCTTTCCGTTGCGGCGCGCAATCTGCTCGAGGAAGTCAATGGGGTCGCTCCACTTGTCAACGCCGTACGTCTTGGCAATGTACTCGGGCTTGACGCGCTCGAGGACCGTGGGGATGTGGTCGGCTGGGTCCTTGATGTTCTCTATCCGCACGACGCCCTTGAGCACAATCTCCGTCTCGGTGTCGCCCGAGGGGTACACGACGCCGGGGCAGTCGATAAGGAAGATGCGGCGCATCAGCGTGATGTACTGCCACACCTTTGTCTCGCCGGGGATGGGGGCGACCTTGCACACCTTCTTGGCGCGAAGCGTGTTGATGACGCTCGACTTGCCGACGTTCGGATAGCCGATGAAACCGATGGAAATCTGCTTCTTGTCGCTGTGGAGCGCCCCAAACTGACGCAGCAGCTGGATGAGCGCGCCCTTGCCGAAAGGGTTCGTGATGCTCGCGTGGAAGGCGAGCGTCGGGTACTCCTTCGAGAGCGCCTTGACCCACCGCGACGTCGCCCACGTGGGCACGAGGTCGCACTTGTTGAGCACGAACACGAGGTGCTTGTGCGGCTTCTCCTTCCGCATGTACTCCTCGATGTGCTTCGAACGCGTGCCCATCGGATCGCTGCAAGTTGCGCAAGTGGCGGTAACAGTGAGAGGCGTCGCACACGTTGAGCGCAATTAAAAAATTATGCAAGAATAGAGGCCCAATGTACTACGTCAGCGAAAGTAAGCGCGAATTGAGCGCACACGCGAAGAAAGTAGCCGATGCACAACACAGGCACAAGAGCACACGCCACGAGGCACCCACCGCGCGTCGAGGACCTGGATGATGACGTCCGAGCTGTCGATGACCTTGTACAGCTCGCCCCAAATGCGCTTCGACTGCCCCTTCGTGAAAATCTTGTCCATGACCTCGGGTCGCTCGTCCCCGTCGCCCTCCGTGCGCAGGTTCACGTCCTTCTCCGCGCTGTAGTTGTCGGCATGTGCTGCGGCAGCAGTCACGTACTCTGCCATGTCGGTCGTCTGGAGGCGCGGGCGCTTCCGCTGCGACTTGGGCCCAAAGGTCGCCTCGAACGCCTCCGTGTCGAGGAGGTGCGAGCGAGACACCTTCGTGGGGTCCGTGAGGAGCGACATCGGCAGCTTGCTCTGCCGCATGACGACCGTGTACGGGTCGTGCATCTTCTCGGACATCGCCTGGCGGAAGGCCTACAAAACAAAGAACACAGACGCACATGAACGATTAAACTTAAGGGAAATAAGAAATTAATGACGGGCGCACTGTCGTTCACCGAACAATAATAACACATAAAAAAGAGGCTCACCTCGAGTTCCTTCTGTCCGATGACGCGCGTGTTGCCGAACCAACGCCGATCGGCCTGCACGCGTGCCACAGAGCCACTCGCAACGCTCGCCTGCAGCGGCGCAGCCTGCGTGACAGCGGGGAAGGGAGATCAGGCTTGCGCTGACGAGAGGCTTGGGGGAAACGGCGAAAAGCACCGAACACAAAACGGATAGAGGGGCGAATTACAAGAAAAAGTCAACGGAATACAATTGAACACAAAACGACTCAAGCCAATGACAAGAGGTACACGAGGTACGCAGCGATCGCATACAAACCTGAAGCACTTTGCCGTTCACGTCGCGGATGACCTTCCCTCCGCTCTTGTACAGCTTGAGCCGGTTGATGGTCGCCTTCGAGCGCATATTGCCGGCCTCCTTCTTCGAGAGCACTCGGTGCGGGTTCATGTTGCCGCGCGACTTGGACAGCGCAGCGCCCGTTCCACCTCGAATCTTAGCCATGGTGCGATCGCTTACTGCCTCCCCGAGCTGGGGGGCACACTCGTATGGCGATGTGTACGCACTCCTGAGCACTGCTTGGGTCCCGAAGCGCGCCGTGACACTGCAAAGTACGAACAAGAGAGGAAAAGGGACTGTAATTTGTTACAGTGGAAAACTTCACAATCTTTCAAAACTGCTTTGCACGTGGGAACCTCGTGTTGGAAATGGATACTATTTTTACCACCAGGTTTCCCAAAGAGCCCTTATTTGGAAAAACACTGTTAAAAATTGCTTCTTAAAGTATATTTGTTTAAATATAGATTAAATTGAAGAAGCTGCTTATACATTTATGTAGAAACTGAAACTTCTATATCCTAATTTGGTTTCAACTCCCGCGCAAAAAAGCGCGGGAAACAAAGCATGACACACACTCTCACCCTCACCCACCACAACCACGCGTGTGCAGCTTCTTAGTAACTTTCCTCATCATACTCTCCTCAACGGCGCAGTCGTTTTATATACTCCATTATCTCGCTCTCTCTCGCTTTTTCCACACGTCTCATTGCTGCAATTTTATCCCGCGCCGCGCGCAAACACCATTCGCCATGGAGGTGGATGGGGCTGTCGGCGACGATGAAGTCGTCACCGCGGACATGATCAAGCAGGAAGAGTCGCTGCAGAATTCTTCTCGCGTGGAGGAGGAGAAGATGCGCTCGCAGGTGCGCTCGATTTGCATGAGAGTGCTAGCTTGGAATTGTCGTGCGTTGCGTGCGCCATTACGCATTACTCTGTGTTGACTTTGCGACGATCGCGACAGGCGCAACGCGAGTATCAAGAGACTGTCGACACGCAGCGCTACCAGCGTCTCAAATTCCTTCTCGATAGGACGAAGATTTACTCGGATTTTCTCAAGCAGAAGCTGCAGGCGCAGCAGGAGGCGCAGAGGTCCAAAGCGGACAAGGACGCCGAGAAGAAGGCAAAGTCCACACAGGCCACATCGGACGCGGCTGTCGCCGGCACGAAAAGCGACGGTGAGGGCGAAGAAGATGCTGCCGTGGCGAAGCGCGAGACGCGGCGGCGCAAGAGCGAGGTGCCCACGACCGCCAAGCCCGCCGCGAAGGAGAAGCCGGCGCGGCAATCGGCGAAGCGAAAGGCCGTCGACGATGGGAAATACATGCTGGCGGACTACGTCGGCGAGGACGTGAGTGCGCGTTTTGTTTGCTTTTGTCGCTTCATCGTACGCTCTTTCTGTTTTGCATCATCGAATATCTCGTTCTTATTCGTTGGATTATGCGACCTTCTTGATACAGGGCTCTAAGCGTGCGCGAAACGAGACGAAGACTTCTGTGCACGACGAAGCGGCCGCACCAAAGCGTGAGGCGATCGTGGTCGACGGCGTCGTTGCGTCGGAGCGCCAGCCTCGTCTGCTGACGGGGGGCATTTTGCGCGAGTACCAGCTGGCGGGCGTCGAGTGGCTCGTGTCGCTGTGGGAGAATGGACTCAACGGCATTCTCGCGGACGAGGTGCGTGTCTGTTGGTCTTGTGTTGATGATCGCAATGTCGACATTAGTCTGGGGCTCTCACACCTTGCTGCTTCTTCCGTCCATGCTGATCGAGATGCCCACGCTCACTCGCACCTTGCTCCCTCTCTCTCTCCCTGTCGCACAGATGGGCCTCGGCAAGACGATACAGTGCATTGCGTTTGCGTGCCACCTCCTCGAGCAGGGCATCAAGGGCCCGTTTCTGATTGCCACGCCCCTCTCCACGCTGTCGAATTGGGTCACCGAGTTCCGCCGGTTCGCGCCCTCGGTGCCCGTCATTCTCTACCACGGGCCCATCGACCAGCGCGCGTCCCTCCGTCGCAAGATGGGCAAGCTCACGACGCTCCCCACGGGGACCCAGTGCTATCCCGTCGTCATCACGTCGTACGAGATTGTCATGAACGACCGCAAGTACCTGCAGGGGCTTATGTGGAAGTACATTATCGTCGACGAGGGCCACCGCATCAAGAACCTCAACTGCCGCCTCATCCGCGAACTCAAGTCGTACCGGTCCGCCAACCGCCTCCTCCTGACGGGCACGCCGCTGCAGAACAACCTCGCCGAGCTGTGGTCACTGCTCAACTTTCTGCTGCCGGACATTTTCGACGACCTCGAGAACTTCCAGCGCTGGTTCGACTTTAGCGACGTCGGCGACGCCGAGGGAGACCAGCGCTTTGTCGAGCGAGAGCAGCGCGAGAACGTCCTCTCGAAGCTGCACCACATTTTGCAGCCGTTCCTCCTTCGCCGCCTCAAGACGGACGTCGAGCACTTCCTGCCGAAGAAGCGGGAGATTGTCGTCTACGCGCCGTACACGCGCAAGCAGCAGGAGTTTTACGAGGCCATTCTCAACAAGACGATCATGGACATGGTGGGCCGCGCCGATGGCGAGTCGCTCGCAACGCCGATGGAGATTGACGGCGTCGCGGAGGACGACAGCAGCAAACGGGCGAGCGACGAGGATGACTCGGTCATGTCGGCGGGCTCCGCGCCGCAGTCAAGTGCCGAGGCCCCTGCGCAGACCCCGCGGACACGGCGTGCGTCGAAGCGTCTCCTCACGGCGAACGCCAACGAGCGGACGTATAAGGAGCTCAGCGACCGCGCGTACTTCAAGCAGCTGGAGGAGAGCGCCGAGGCGCCCACGTCCACGACGCGCAGCCCGATTTATCGCCAGCTGTCCAACTCGACGTCCGTCGTGTCGGTTAAGCTGCAGAACGTGCTCATGCAGTTGCGGAAGGTGTGCAACCACCCGTACCTCCTCGAGTACCCGCTGGACGCGCAGGGCGAGTTTAAGGTGGACGAGGAGCTCGTGCGCTGCAGCGGCAAGATGCTCCTTCTGGACCAGCTGCTCCCGGCGCTGCGGGCGGAAGGCCACAAGGTGCTTGTGTTCTCCCAGATGACGACGATGCTCGACATTCTCGAGGACTATCTCCACTTGCGCGGCCACCGCTTCTGCCGGCTCGACGGCGCCGTGTCCCTCGCGGATCGTCAGGAGCAGGTGTGTGTACTTGTGTATGTGTGCGGTGGGTGCGAATGGTGCGTGCATGTGTGCGTGTGCGTGTGTGTGTGCGTGTGCGTGTGTGTGTATGTGTGTGTGTTGCGCTTTTCCAGAATGTCTTGGGTGACGGGATTGCTGACGTGCACGCCCGTTGCACGCCCGCAGATCAAGGCATTCAACACGGACCCCGACATATTCGTCTTCCTTCTCAGCACGCGCGCGGGTGGCCTCGGCATCAACCTTGTGTCCGCTGACACGGTCGTCATCTACGACAGCGACTGGGTGCGTTGTGCGATGTCATGCGTTGCGTGATGCCATGTTGCGGGGAAGCAGTGATATCCCATCATTTCCAATGTCACAGCCGCACTGTAATCGACGATTTGTCTCGATTCGATAATTCCCTTCGAATGTCACACACTCTAATCGACCCACGTTTTGTCTCCGTGCAGAACCCCCAGGTCGACATGCAGGCGCAGGACCGGTGCCACCGCATCGGCCAGACCAAGCCCGTCATGGTGTATCGCCTCATCACGGCCAACTCGATCGAGCAGAAGATCCTCGAGCGTGCGACGGCCAAGAGGAAGCTGGAGAAGATTATCATACACAAGGGTGGGTGTTTTTGGCTCTTCCGGTGTCGCTTGTGACTTTTACGAGAGTGCGTTACGGGGCTTCTTGACGCGCCCGCTAAAGTTGTTATTTTATGTATTCTATTACTCACTTTCTATTCTATTACTCACTTTCACTCTCTGCTCGTTGTTGCTCAAGTATTGCTCCTTCCATTTCCTGTCCCGCTGCTGACACTATCGTGTGCATCCGCAGGCACTTTCCGCAACCCGACCCAGTCGTCCCAGGCAATAACCGGCAACGACCTCCTCGAGCTGCTGCGCGCGGAGGAGAGCGAGAAGATGCTCACTGTGACGAGCGACGCCGTTCTGTCCGAGACGGACCTTCGGCGCCTTCTCGACCGCGACCACAGTGCGCCGACGCCGACAAAGAAGGGCCAGGGGCGCTTTCGCGTGGTGGAGGAGAGCGGGGATCAACCGGAAGAGCCGCTGCTGGGCCGCGTGGAGTGATCAGACGCCCTCGGCGACGCTCTGTCTCTGCGATCGTTTCTGTTGCGTGCGCTTGCGTGCATTTCCCGTCGGCGCAGGACGTTGACTAAAGTGCTCAATCGACACCGCTATGTGCAACCGAGAAGAGGTTGAAGGGACCAAGGGACTGCCATATCGCGACGACATGCCGAGACGATGATATCCGCGTGCTGCCAGAAGACTTCCAACAAGAGCGCGCTGTGAGGCGTGTGCGTGACGACAGCGCATGCAGCGCATCCTCCCACGGACGGCGAAGTTCCGTACCCTGGCGCCCAAAAGAACAGCCGCAGCTCACGGAGCACGTGACGGCCGCACTTCGAACGCGCTTGCGCCATCCGACTCCTTTTTCAATTGATAACTTAAGTCCGCAACATTACTCAACACACCGTATGGAAGAGCCAACATAAACGGGCGGTGCGATAGCAGCATTTTCAGCACATCGAAGCAATCTTAGGACGGCACCGTCCACATACGCCCTCAGCGTCGCGAGGACGGCATCCACAATCTCCTCGAGCGAAGCATCGCCTTCTATAGCGCCAAGTGTGCCGCTTCGAGGCCCGCGTCCGTAGTGGTTCGTGATTGCACGCACCGCTTCCGCTTCCCGCACGTGCGAGTCCAGTGTCCCCCCAGGGCACGCAAGGGCCTCCTGAATACGCACACCACGTCCGCCACACACACTGGGCTGTTGAGAAACTTGGTGACGTCATCGTGATGTGCGCAATACACGTGCCGCAAATCTCACAGGCACAACAACACGGCCTAGTCAGAATCCTCCAGAGGCTTTAGTCTCACGGAGGCACTCTCTGCCCTTTTGCACCCCTTTTGCCGTCATGGACGGGCGCGGCTTTCGAGCCCGCAGTGGCGCGTGTTGGGTGTGGGCATCTGCCGTTGCTGTTGTTGTGCTGCTCGCGCTCTCGAGCCGCGTGGGCGCGGATCCCATGTTGCTGCCCTCCATTTCATTTCCCTTTCGCGCGCTCATCAACGAGGGCCCCATTCCGCTGCCCGGAGATGACGATGACGACACCGTGTGCAGGGCCTTCGCGAGCTCTAAGTGCCAGTGAGTGGGCAGGGTGTATGGCGTCCAGTGCCATCGCCTGTCGCGAAACTGCATGGACCCGAAGTTCCGAATTCTCCGCGCATCTCCAAACCAACCCATTCTGTTCTCGTGTTCCCGCAGGTACTTTCTTCCCCTGCGCAGCGCGCGCGCGGACTGGAAAATGGGGGACATGTGGACCATGTACCACGATCTCACCACCGACGATAACGGGCTCATTTACGCCGTGACGTCCTTCGTGCGTCTTCCCACGACACCGGCATCCCCCCTGTGGAACGGGACGTGCCACCGCGTGATCAAATTCTCCGTTTTGCGCGCCGACCCCCCTCTTCTGGGCTCGGCGACTCCCGTCTCAGCCGTCGTGCCCGTCTCCGTTCACGTGCTTCACGACGAACCGATGCGGTGTGGGGCCACGTTTGACGATTTTATCGACGTTACCACCCTGACGTATCTCGGGGACGGTCTCTTCTCCTTTACCGCGTGCTCCGCGTCCACGGTGTGCGATTTTATCCTCATGAGAATGGACGGCGCGGGCTCCCTCAACGCGACCGCTAAAATAGAGAAGCGGATCCCTTTCGTCACGCTTCCTGGTGTTCAGCGCCTCGCGATCTTCGGCCGCGCCATCACGGCGACTTCCGCGCAGCTCTACGACGGCGGTGCGGATCTCGATGCCGGCGTTCCGCCTGCGAGCGCGATCTACCGGCACAGACTTGTGTCGTGGGACAAGGGCGGCGCCGACGCGGCGCGAAGCGACGGCATGCGATTGACGGACCTGATGCGCGCGTCGGTGGGCGACATCGGTGCGGGGGAAGCATGGGTGCGACCCACCCTGCAGTACCGGTTTACCTGCTCTGAGGACCCCACAGTCAACGTGGAGGAGAGCGGCACGAACTGCACGTGTCCATCGAAGGGCTTCTCGAGCAACTCTCGCAAGAGCGGCGCCCAGTTCCTTCTCGCGGCGGGAGACACGATTGTCCTCAGCAACACGTGCCGACAGGGCGTCGTCACCGGCGGCGGCTTCCTCACGCTCTTGAGCACTGCGCCGCTCTTCACCTTCTCTCCGACGGCCCCGGGAGCCACGTCCTCGTACACTTTTTCCGGCGACGAAATCGTGTCGCTGAATATCGGCAGTTCTTTGGAAGTGCGGCTGATGGTGCACGCCACGGACGACATTGACTCGGATGTCGTGTACACGATACACCAGTTCGGCACGGTGTTCCCCTCGGGCACCATCTTCTCCTTCATTTCGGTTAAAGCGAACGACGACAATACTAAATCCGTCGGTGGGTGGGGGCGTGGCGATGCTCGGGTGTCGTTTTCAATTGCAACGCCTGAAGCAACAAACTAACTCCCTCTGTCGCAGTGACTTTTGGCATGGGTGGGGAGGGTGTGCGCAAGCACGTGGGCGCTAATTGTCTCTACCAGTGGAGCATCATGCGGGTGAGTGCGACACCCTTCGCTTATGTATGGACACTCGCTCTTCGCCGCGCTCCCCTTTTTTTCCAAAAACGCGCGCGCTCACGCACCCGCATACTGCATGCCTTACGCGCACAGGCGAACGCGGGAATCGCCGCAAATGACACCCGGCCGATGTCCATGGTCCTCGCAATCCGTGCGGCTCAAAAGGGCGCCGCGGGCACGACGTCGCACGCGGTGTCTGACGTCATTGCGTTGTTTGCGTTGGCCGACGCGGACGCCGATAGTGCCGTCTCGAACGCAGAGATGGAGCAATACTGCGCCATGGTGGGATTCTCAACCGTCCGAGTGCCTGCGGACCACTCCGGCGGCGACCTCTCGTACGGCTCGATATCTCGCGGTGTCGGTGTATTCCTCTTTCTCAACAAGCAGTCGCTATCGGAGTCTTCCCGCTCGCGGAGGTCAGCCGACGCGTACGACGCGCGCCACGGGGCGGTGCGCCGCCGATCTTTTGGGGATGGCGATCCCTCCCGGCCGCATATTGTGGCGGTGGCCGCGTGTGTCTATTCGGCGTGCGGGTGGATGGACGTGACGACGATTGATGGCGTGCTGTGGGACGCGACTGGAGATTCGGTCGTAGCAGTGGATACAGTGCCGATGGCCAAGTCACCCAATGCGCCGCCGGAGAAGAGGCCGTCGCAGTGGCCTGCGCTCGTCGTCGTTGCTGGGGGCCGATATGCTCGCATGTTTCGTGTCCAGCCGGGCTTGGTCGGATCGGCGGGGGTTTCGATTTCGCACTTTGCAACCGTGAGGAGTTCGAGGGGGTTCTACGTCACTGCTTACCGTGTGTTGTCGCCGCCGAACGCGTTTCTTAACGGCGGGATGACTTTTGCGGACGTGTCCGGACGGATGGGCGACACAGTAACTAAGCTTAGGCGTGTGCCCGCGTGCCCGGCTGGGCAGGGCCTACAGGCCAATGGCACGTGCCTCGAATGCGCGCCGGGTTACTTCAAGGCGAAAGAGAGTGTGTTCGGTGTCTGCGACGCCTGCGGCGCGTTGTCTTATTCGGATGCATTCGCAACCGGCGGGTGCGAAATTTGCGGCTTCGGAACTTACAGCGATCCCGGGTCGTCCACGTGCACCGCGTGCCCGCCGGGAAGCGAGCCTTCGGACACTAATTCGCGGGGCGAGGCGTTTTTTGAATTGCTTGACGAACCCTGGTGCAGGCCGTGCGCCGCAGGGCGCTACCGATCTACCAACGACCCGGCGACGCAGTGCGAGCCGTGTGACGATGGCTTCGCGTGCCCGCCGGGTTCCACCTTGAACGCTAACGTGCAACCGCGCGCGGAGTACCGTCTCGTGCTCTATCCGGACACGACGTTTGACGCCCACACCGGCGATTCTAGCACGCGGCGGACCATCTACGTTGCCGTCTTCACGTCGGTGCTCTGCGCGCTCGCGGCCCTTGTCGTCCTTGTTGCCGCCCGTCCCAACAATGCCAATATCGCAAAGGCAAGGCTGTGTATTTGTTTGCTCGTTTTTTTCTAAATTTCGCCTTTGGGCGTATCACTGTGACTGTGTCCATGCAATGTGTGTGTGTGTGTGTGTGTGTGTGTGTGTATGTGTGTGTGTGTGTGTGTGTGTGTAATGTGTGCCCGCGTGTGCGTCCTTTGTCTTGTGCCACCTGCACTCCACATATCAGCCTTCGCCATGCTGCAATGAGTTTTGGGCGTCCTTTCGTATGTCGAGTCGAACCACCAATTCAACGATCACCCTCTCTTACATCCATCAGATCGCCAACGTCGTCGATCTGTCTGGCGCCGACGAGCGCTTCGTTCTCGACGCCGTGCGTGACGGCGTTCAC
Source organism: Pigoraptor vietnamica (assembly GCA_943704525.1). Classification (NCBI taxonomy): domain Eukaryota; class Filasterea; order Ministeriida; family Capsasporidae; genus Pigoraptor; species Pigoraptor vietnamica. Next base: position 52,182 of record CALSCQ010001775.1, on the reverse strand, counting down.
GCGGTTGATCCCAGCGCGGTCGTGCGATCGCAGCGCCGCTCGGACCGTCTCATCGGCCTCGCGGCAACGGCCATTTTCGTCGCCGGCGCGCTTGCACTTGTGGCCGGCGCCATTGCGTCGACGTACGACGGATCCAACGACGTGATTTACCAGCAACCCCCGCAGTATCCCGGAAGCGGATCCCTGTACGGCGAGTACTCTGCGGAAAAGGCGGCCGCCGAGACTCGTCCCTTGGACGTGTGCGTGCATTTTATAGGCTGGGCGGGTGACTGCGATGGCACCACCGCCTACGCCTTGCTTGTGGCGACCAACACGCGGCGCGACATCGAGTGGCAGACTGCGATACGTACGGCAGCGGACAATGCGACCGCGACCCTGCCGCAGTGCACGGTATGCGCACGTCTCGGCCAAGCTGCGGCCATGCAAGTCAGCGGGATAACGCTCGCGGACCGCCTGACGATCCGCCTCGCGGCCCGGTCGCCCTTTGCGCAGGCCATCGGCTACGAGGTAGGGGCACGTGACTTGGGCGAACAATTGTGTTTTCTTCTTTATTCACCTTTTTTCTGGTTTGCGTTTGTGCCGCGCATCCGCTGACCTTGACGCTCTGATGTCGGCCTTTAGGTTAGCTATGCTATCGACGGGGCTAAGAGCGCCGACCTCAGTTCCATAAGGCAGGTCGTGCTGCCGCCCGACCGCGTTGCGGTCGCCGGAGCAGCGCCCTCGGAAGGTGCAGGAACGGAGAGCGGCGACCGCTGGGTCGCCTGCAACGCCTCGCTATCGCTGGACGATGTCGTCACCATCTACGACAGGAAGGGCACCGTGCAGTCCGGTCACATGCTTACGGTGGACGCCGTCACTAGCCATGTCGACGGCTGCGATCCGTCGACCACGCAGGCGCGTATTTCATATTTTGTGTGCGCGCTGTTGCACCTGTCTCAATCGAGCCACACCAACTATTCCGTCTCTTGCGACGCTGTGTACAGCTAACTGCTCTCCTGTCGCTGTGTTTTGCAATGGCCTCACACGCTGCATAGACACCTCTCTCGCGCTCTGCCCACAAGATCTCTTCTGTGAATGCACCCTCACGCGCTCAGCATCATCAACCACAGGCAACGTTTGGGGCGTCGAACTTTCTCGACGTGCACATCGCCATAAACCGCGCGGACCACTTCATGCTCGCCCAGCTGAAGGAAAAGCTCACCGTTCGCGAGATTGCCCTCGCCTGCGCATCGTCTGTCGGTGCGTGCGCGCGGAATTTTTCTTTCCTTGTTGTGTGTGTGCGTGTGCGTGTGCGTGTGCGTGTGCGTGTTCGTGTTCGTGCGTGTGCGTGTGCGTGTTCGTGTTCGTGCGTGTGTGTGTGTGTGTGTGTGTGTGTGTGTGTGTGTGTGTGTGTGTGTGTGTGTGTGTGTGTGTGTGTGTGTGTGTGTGTGTGTGTGTGTGTGTGTGTGTGTGTGTGTGTGTGTGCATGTGTGTGCGTCTTCTTCCCTCTTCCACTCCGTTTCACTTCACCCCTCTAATCCCGTTGCTCCCAGGTGGTCTCTTCACCGCATGCAAGCTCGCGGCCAGTCTGGCCCGCGCCGCGTGGTCGCGAATCCGACCCCACCGCTGCCGCAGCGACACGTTGGCCGCGCCCGTCAAGCGCGACGGGGACGATGACACGTACACGAACGCGCTGCACAGAAAGCCCGGCGACGTGGGGTCGCTTGCGGCGAGTACAATCGCCCTCCAACAGCCCCTTCTGGACGAGCGCCGTGCCTCTGACGCATAAGGGCATGCGGGGATGCGCTTGCGGTGCTCACAGTAAATGACGCCAACCCAGCGGGTATTAGGAAGGCAAAAAAGAAGAAGAAAAGAGAGGGTCCTGCAATAGTTTGGCACACGTCCAGCCCACGTGATGATGGCCCTGTCAGCCGTAACAGCGACTCGGACTGTGGGCCTGTTCGCACATCCACTTCTGTTTGTAAAGACGCCGTGCGACCAACAGCGACCCTCTTGTCGACCATGGCGGCATCTTACGTGACGCGCGCCGTCCGCGACACAGAGTTCAGCGCAGATGCGACCGAGTGGTGCCCTGTCGAAGGCCTGGAGCGCATCCTCGCTTGCGGAACGTACCAACTGTTGCCCGCGCCCGCGTCCACAACACAGAGCGAGAGCGCGGAGAGTGCGTTGAAAGATGGAGAGGGCGTTGAGGAAGAGCCGGTGGCTGAGAAACCGAGAGAGCGCGTCGGACGTCTGCTGTTGTACGAGTGGATCGAGCAAAGTGACGGGTGGGCACTCGCCTGCACTCGCCTGTAGTGTGGTGCATCCACTCGCCGCACACACGCGCACACCCATTCGTACATGTGCGCAAAACATGACACACGGGCACACGCGCGCACCCACTCTTATAAACACAGCAGACACACAGGCACTCGCGCACACACACTCCTTTACTCGCAAACAGGCACTCGCACACCCAGTCATATCGCACACACTCCTATACACACATTCACACTTTAAGTGGCACGCGTGTTAGAGTCTTGCCGTGAGCAAGCTTGGCAGACACTGGGCGCACCACAAGCACACGCACACACAAGTACATCCTCGCGCATAGTAGGGACACACACTAGAGGCATGCGTGTCAAGGCTTTTGCCGTAAGCGCGGTAACACGACTGCACTTCAGGTGCCCATTGGACCCTGACGCTGTGTGTACGCGCAGTTCCGGGGAGCTTGTCGAAACGCAGCGCGTGGATGTGCCGGCAATTTTGGACGCGAAGTGGTGCGTATCTGTCTCATGCCGATATGCACGCGAATGTTCGCAAGCAAACTTTATTCTTGTCGCAGTTCTCACACTTTTCCCCTGTCGCACGCGCGTTCAGGTGTTCGCACCCAATAAGTGACAGCGCGGTCCTCGCGACGGTCGACGCACACGGCCGCCTCACCCTGTTCCGCAGACCCGCGGAGGTGAGGCCTGACTCGATTGCGCACACGATGTATGGCTCCCGCTCCAACCCTGCACCGACGTTCCCTCGCGTCATTACTGATTGAGTCTCTCGCTGTTGCGTCTGTCCACGCGGGGCTTCGCGTCTGCAGCGTGGTGCCGCGCAGCTGTCTGCGTGGACGGACAGTGGCGCTGCGGATTGCTTGCGACTGTCGCTCGAGTGGTCCGACAATGTTCACAGAAGGTGCGGGATGCATGCGCCCTTCTCGCTCTGCCCTACGGGCTGGGCGTCTCTCTTCTCGCATTTTAGGAATCGTGGGCTTGCAAGAGTTTGCTTGTCTGCGTCCTGAACTGAATTCGCGTCTGGCATTTTTTTCAGTACCGGTGCGGACGTGCGTATTGTGACAAGCGATTCCAAAGGCGGCGTGAGTGTGTGGCGTTCTTTGCCGTCGGGCGAGCTCGCGTGCGATTCAGAATGGAACGCGCACGGCTTTGAGGCGTGGATTGCCGCTTTCAACCAGTGGCAGCCCGACGTCGTCTATTCTGGTGAGTGTGCGGTTGCACGCACTATGCGCTCGATGTGTTGTATCGGAATTGCTGTACCAACGCTCGCTTCCTTCACGTGGTCGGACATATTTGGTAGGAGGTGGTCTGCCGTTTTCTTTTTGTCTTGTGTGAATGCGCCAGAAGAATTCTGCGGCACTCTGATGTGCAATTGCCCTAATAATTGTTACCCCTGTTGTTGCAATTGTTACCCCTGTTGTTGCAGGTGGCGATGACGCGCTTTTTAAAGGATGGGATTTGCGAGTGGGGACGGAAAGGCCGACGTTCACGAGCAAAAGGTGAGTGAAAGAAAGTCGCACTGCAGCCGGATTGCGGCCGGTACATGACCTTCGTTCTTGCATGCTTACGGGCATTGCGCCTTGTGATCGCATGCGCAGCCATTCTGCGGGCGTGTGCAGTATTCAATCTCATCCGTTCAGAGAGAACGTTCTTGCGACGGGAAGGTGCGTGCGCCATTGACTGATATGAGTGAACAATGGCAGTGGACAGTTTGTGCGCATACTTCATGGCTAATTTTCAAAAAATGGCATCCTCACTCAGCTATGATGAAACGGTAAACATATGGGACACGAGGGCCATGCGGCGCCCTCTGTCGTCTCACGGCGTCGGCGGCGGCGTGTGGCGGCTGAAGTGGCACCCGTCGCGCGGTGAACTTCTCCTGGCAGCGTGCATGTACAACGGATTTGCTATTCTGCGGGTGGACGGCGATGGCGAGGGTGAGTCTCCCTTGAACGTAGAATTTTTTTTCTTTTGTTTCGATCCTAACTGCTATCATGCACGTCCTTCCCCCAGCGACTTCCATCAACTCTGTACTCACACACACGGAACACAAATCTATCGCCTATGGGGCCGACTGGCGACGCGGTGGCGACCGTGATGTCGTTGCCACGTGTTCCTTCTACGACCATTCTCTTCAGTTGTGGACTCCAACGGGTCTGTGACAGTATTGCCAATGCAATGCAGCGCAATGGTCTCTTCTTTCTAATTAATGTATGCCTGTGTTTGGGATGTTTGGCATCAATGATCGTCGCGCGAAAGGGCATGACAGTCGAGACGATTCATTCGAAGAAATCACGAAGAAGCGGTGGGTTTATTTAAGTCGGCGTACGCGGGTGGATGGTCCGTCGCCGCGTTTTTGGGTGCTGGTAGACTCTAGGATGCGCATATGCCGGCGATTGCCGTTTCTCGACTTACAGTTTCGGCGCGCCCAAATTGAATCGGAGCCTACGCGAAAACCGAGTTCTTCTTTCAGTCTGCCACATTTTTCCGGGTTGACCACCAGCACACACTTATTCTTTCGGATCGCTGGAGGCTCGCAACCGACAGTGCCGCAATCGTATATTTGCAATCGTATATTTCCGAGATCGGATATTTACTGCATGAGCCCGTCACGCCCCGCACCAGTTACACGCAGGTGCGCAAGTGTGATGCCTCAAATGTCCGCAGTGCCGACGTGCGGCCTCTGTCCACAAACAACGATCGCGACGAGTGCCCGCCGGACCCAGCGACTCTCACCATCCTCCGCCAAGCCCAATGCTGTCGTCGCCCCACGCAAAGAGCTTCGACGGGTCCACGAGCGCCGCTTCCTTCTTGGCCCCCTTTGCGCCTGGGCGCGTCACGTGCTCGACCGCGACAACGCCACTCTGCGTCTTGTGCTGCGGCACCTGCGGCACTTCCGCGGCCTCCTTCCGCGCCGAATCCGCGCCTCCCTCGACGGACGCTGTCTTTGCTTTCTTAGATGCCGGCGCGGGGCCGACACCAGCGCCATCATCAGTGTCCGCCTTGCGCTTGCCTTTAGCGACGTTGGCCGTCGCAACTGCCGCATCCGCACCCGTAGGCTTGTCGCTTGTCGGCCGCAGAGACGCCGAATTATCCCGCTGAGACTGCGCGTGTCCTTTTCCTTTCGCAGTCGACGCCGCCACCGCCGCGTCGGTCTGCCCGCTCCCTCGAGCACCTGGATGTTTCTGCGGGCGAGGGCCATCCAACGCCTTCTTGCCGAAAAAGCCGGAAGACGGGCCGCCGTTCGGACCACGCCCACGCTCACGCACTTGCCGTTCGCTGCCGTCCGTCTCGACGCGCGACCGCTTTGTCGCAGGCATATCGTCACGACGGACCGACTGCGCACTGCTCTCGTCGTCGTCATCACGCTCTCTCTTCGTCGCAGGCCGTTGCGACGGCAGCGGCGCTTTCTGCTTGGGATGAGCCTTCGATGGCGCGGATACCTCGTCGCTTGCGTCGTCAGACCCGCTTCCTGCCGCCTTTTCTTCCTCTCCCTCAGCCGCGTCGACAGCATCGCCGCTGTCACTGGCCGTGTGCTTCGAGCGCGCGGTTTGCCGGTCGCCGCGATTGCGAGAATCGCCCTTTTTCGCACGCTCCTCAGCAGCGGCTTCCTTCAGGATGCGACGCACGTGACTCTTCCTAGGGATGACGCGCTTGCCATCGAGGACGAGAAGGGTGGGGCACATCTCGCGAATCTACGGACACAAAATTTCAAGCGAGGTGTAAACGACAACGCGAATTAAAAAATTGCGGAGATGCGTTACTGACGGCGCCGTCGATTTTACGCACGTCGGCTAACGTGTGCGCCAACAAACACGCAGTGCGCACGTCCTCTCTCTGACGTACGAAGCATCATCCACGCACCTTGTCAGCGTAGCCCTCGAGCTGGCACACGGCGTTACCCTTGAGATTGATGTTGGTCACGTGCCGTAGGGTGCCCAGCACGGCAATGTCGGCGAATGTCTTTATCAGATTGTTGCCGAAATCGACCGTCTTGAGCCTACAACGAAAGCAGCGGTCAAGAGAGAGAGAATGGTGAGCACACTCCGTGGCATGAATAGAGACCCCCAATAGCATTGAGAGCAGACTTACGAACGACAAAAAGTAAAGCCCTCTCTCTGGCCTGAAGCGACACCCGCAATCCCATTGAGAGCAGACTCACGAACGACAAAAAGTAAAGCCCACTCCCAGGCATAAAAGAAACCCGCAGTCTTTGTGCGCAAGACTAATCGACCCACATTGTGTTTGCGCTAAGCGTGTCGGGAAGGCGCATAATCTTGTTGTCGTTCAGCCGCAGCTCGACCAACTCCGAGTTGTCGCTGAGGTCGGGTACCACGCGTATGCGGTTGTGCGCGACGGAGAGCTTCGTGAGCGCCTTGAGGGTGCGCGTCCCCTTTATCTCCGATATCTTGTTATGCGAGAGCACTGCGAGCGGACGTGGGGGAGATTAGTCAACCGCAAGCCACGAGCGTCCGCTCGCGATCACATTTAATCACATGTGTATACACCGACATTTGTTACATGTGTCTACTCCGCGTACTCACCGATAGTGTTCAGGCTGCTCATAGACGCCACGGCCTCCATCGAGGAGATGCGATTGTTGTTCAGAACGAGCGCCTTGAGGTTCCGTAGCCGCGCCATGACAATCTCGGCAATCTCATTGTGGCTCGCGTTTAACACTGCACGTAAAAGCGTAAGCGAAAGAAACATTCACGCACACTTGACGCTCTCACACGCACACGCGCACGCACACACACGCTCGTACCGTTCAGATCCATCATCTTTTCGACCCCACGCAGCGTCGCAAGGCGATTATGAGACACGTTCAGCCACGTGAGACCCCTGCAGTGCGCCAAGTCCGCTATCGACTCGAGCTCATTCTCAGACAGGTTCAGCTTTCGAAGCTCGACACACGCACTGCGACAAAGTATAAATCAGAGCTACAGCAACCACAGTATGGATTGAAATTGGAAAAGTCCAGCATACACCACTGACCTCAAGTCATCCAGGGCATCGATCGAGTTCTTCGAGGCGTCCAGCACCTTGATTTCGCGGACATCTTCGCCCTTCGCAATGTCCGACACGCGCGCGAGCGTGAGCCGCATGGTTGAAATGCGTGCGATCCACTTGACTTCTAATCAACACGTGTGAGACTCGCAGCGAAAACGACGTTGACAAATATTATCCACTAACGCCACGACAGGTGCCACAGACAAGCAAATTGTGAAACGGCAAGCAAGTGTGGAACACGCGTGGGAAGGGTTAGAAAAGTTTGACGGAGGATTTTGCCTTCGTCCGAAAACGTTTGCAGTCGGCGTTGGTTCTGCACGTGCTGACCACCCCGGATGCATGCGTTACAAACCGTTACATTATCACGTGAAATCACGTGACAGTCTCATTTTATATTTATATGGTACTCATCTGGTTTTGTAAGCTATAAAAGGCAAAGGATCAGGAATGTGTTCCCAAAATACCCGTATTTATTTACCTTGGCCAATTCGGTACATTTTCCATAGTCAACTGCAATTATTTCACAACCAGTGGCTTTTGAAACAGTAAATTCCAACACTACTCGACGGAAGCAGTTGGCGGTTGGTTCGCTTGCTGCCACTTGCACTCCATTTCCCTCTAAGCGCTCCCTCTCGATGCACCCACAAACACGCACGCCGCGTCGCTATTAGTCCGACAGTCCCTCGCCAGGCCCGCCGCGGCAGTCGCGATTGTCGGTTTTGCGCTGTTGGGGCGAAGGCAGTGGACGAACATCGGTGGTTGGGAAGGCACGCCAGGGTGCCGCTCGTTCTCAGCACTGCGGACGACGGAGGGTCGGGCTCTCGCTGACAGCCGCGCAAAGGAGAGGCCCTGGCTGCGAAGATGGCGGGACCCATGCGGATTGCGGAGGGGCAGTACACGTCGACGGTGTATGCGCTGATTCGCGATCACAAGTACGACGAGGTCGTCAAGGCGCTCAACTTTGAGCTGCAGGAGTTCCCAAAGTCCCGCGCTGCGCTGTCGCTCCTCGGATACTGCCACTATCACATGCAGGACTTTTCCATCGCGGCCGATTGGTGCGTACGCATGCGTGCGTGCGTGCCTCACCCGGCGCGGCAATGCGTTTGCATTTCACAGTGTCGGCGCCCCTGTTCGTGGACGTAGCGGTAGCCTTGCCCGAGACTTCCTGCTGTGTGTACGCCGTGCTGCATGATCTCACCATTTCATGTCCACTTCGCGGCTTCCGTCGCTGACGCTGTTATTTGCCGTCGCTTGTCTCCCACCACGGCCACCACTACGCGCACACACACGCACGCACGAACAGTTATGAGCAGCTGTCGAAGCTCTATCCCGACGTCGAGGACTACAAACTCTACCTCGCGCAGTCGCTGTACCAGGCGAGCCTCTACAACGAGGCCGTCAAGGCATGCAGCCAGATTGAGAACCCCAATTATCAGCCAAAGGTGCGTGGGCGCGACAGTTTGGCCATACTTCACGTGCACTCACACACTGCGCCATGGGCAACGCAGGTGGAGAAGCTTCTCGCCGCGATCAAGTACGAGCAGGACGACCTCCCCGGGGCAAAGACGATGGTGGAGGCCGCGGGATCCGACGACCCGGACTCAATCGTGAACCAGGGCTGCATTCTCTTCAAGGTGCGTGCGTGCGCCCTCCATCGTGTGCGACGAAGATACCACCCGCACTATTTGAGCAGATGTCCCGTTAGTTACTGTTCGATAGGGGTCCTGCCAGCTTTGCCGTTGTGCTTACACTGCGTGCGTGCTTGGTGCGTGCAGGAGGAGAACTACGAGGCTGCGTGCATCAAGTTTTCCGAGGCCATGCAGGTGCTCGGCTACCAGGCGGACCTGTCGTACAACATTGCGCTGTGCTTTTACAAGCTCAAGCAGTACGCGCCCGCCCTCAAGCACATTGCGGACATCATCGAGAGGGGCATCAAGGAACACCCCGGTGTGTGGCCGTTCGCGTGTGGTGGCGATCGTGTCGTGCGCTCGACGTGTTGGTGTAGTTTGTAGGCGCGGATGAGAGTAATAGACGCAGTGCATTTGTGCCGTAGTATCTGTTTTGTCTAGTGTGGTGGGCTTCCTCTCCAACTGCTTGAATTTCATGCCGCTGCGCGCGCACGAGTTGCCATCTGTCTCTCCAACGTCGCAGAACCCTTTCCTGACCCCCTTCCTTTCGCCGCTGTTTGTTTGCGCAGAGCTGAGCGTCGGCATGACGACGGAGGGAATCGACGTTCGCAGTGTGGGCAACACGCAGGTGCTCCACGAAACGGCGCTCATCGAGGCGTTCAACCTGAAGGCTGCCATCGAGTACCAGCTGAAGAACTGTGCGTGCCGCATTATGCGCGTCTGCACCCGTGCGCCGTTTGTGACGCACGCTCGCGCACATTAGTGATGTCTATGAGAAAATGCGAACGTTTCCCCCTCCCGCCAATTTGACGCACTCTCCTTCTCGTGTCTCTGTTTACGTCCGTATTGTCTTTTGTACGCGCCACAGAACACGCGACTTCCCTTTCTTCACATCCACTGTAATTTACACGCGCTCCTTACTCCCTAGCGCGCGTTTTTAGTTGGTTATGCGCCGCCCCTGACACACGCCTTGTGCCTCCCCCTGTCCCTCCCACCCACAGACGAGGCCGCGAAGGAGGCGCTGACGGACATGCCCCCGCGGTCGGAAGAGGAGCTCGACCCCGTCACGCTCCATAACCAGGCGCTGATGAACATGGAGGAGCGCGCGACGGAAGGGTTCCAGAAGCTGCAGTTTTTGCTGCAGCAGAACCCCTGTCCTCCCGAGACTTTCGGGAACCTCCTCCTACTCTACTGCAAGTACCAGTACTACGACCTCGCGGCGGACGTGCTCGCGGAGAACGCGCACCTCACATACAAGTATCTCACTCAGGTGCGTGTGGGCGTGGTGATGGAATGTTTGCATAGGTATCGAAATTGCGCGCTGCTGTTGGGTGGGAGTGGGGAGTTGCATTTGTGGTTGCGTCTGTGGGCTGTGTCTAAATGCGCCCTTCGCCCTCCCATGCGCAGTACCTGTACGACTTTTTGGACGCGACGATTACGCAACAGACGTCACCAGAGGAGGCCTTCCGAAAGTTCGACGACATTGCGTCGAAGCACACGGACACGTTGAGGAAGCTCACGAAGCAGGTGCGTCTCGCAGTTGCTTGCAAGCTGCACTGCTCTTACCGTGCTCGTTTGTCGTGCGCGAATGGGTGCGGTGATCACGTTATCAGGGCTTTAATGCATTCTCTCCGTGCACAGGTGCAAGACGCGCGACAGAACTACGACGACGAGTCTGTGAAGAAGGCCGTCAACGACTACGACCAGGCTGTCGAGCGGTGGGTTCTGCGCTTCCCGCCACTCTGAATGCCCACCTTATACAATGAGTATATTTGTTTATGTAGTTGGGGCGCGACAGGCGGGCGGGCGACACGCTTCGTCTGTTACGCAGTGGACGCGGAGTTGTCAGTCTTGTGTGCTCCGAGTGCACCGATGCTGACATTATCCCCAATGCGCGCGCAGGTACATCCCCGTCCTCATGGCACAGGCGAAGATATACTGGGACTTGGACAATTACGCGACGGTCGAGAAGATCTTTCGCAAGAGCGTCGAGTTTTGCAACGAGCACGACGTGTGGCGGTTGAACGTCGCCCACGTGCTCTTCATGCAGGAGAACAAGTTCAAGGAGGCCATCGGATTTTACGAGCCCATCGTAAAAAAGCACTACGACAATGTGGGTGGTTTTACCTCAATTGTGCCGAGATTGCAACGCATCACGCAGCGTCCCGTGCGCGATTGCGAATCGAGTGTGTGTGAAACTTCGATTCCGCACACCCCACGCATGCCTTTGCGCTCACACTGCTTCGCGGCGTCCGTGCAGATTCTTGACGTGACGGCGATTGTCCTCGCCAACCTGTGTGTGTCGTACATCATGACGAGCCAAAACGAGGAGGCCGAGGAGCTCATGCGGAAGATTGAGAAGGAGGAGGTGCGTCTGCCTCTGCGTGCGTGCGTGAGACATGGGCGCACTTGCTTTCCGTGCCCACCAGCACCCTGCGTTTCTGTTGCTTGCTCCACCTTTGGTCACATGCGCGCACGCCAGAGTGTGTTTTGACACTCCCCTCTCCCCACGCGACACGCCCACGCGACACGCAGGAGCGCCTTGCGTACGAGAACCCTGACAAGAAGGTGTACCACCTGTGCATCGTGAACCTCGTGATCGGCACGCTGTACTGCGCCAAGGGCAACTATGAGTTTGGCATTTCGCGCATCATCAAGAGCCTCGAGCCTTTCAACAAGAAGGTGGGAAAGAGAGCGCGCAGTCGCTTGCGTGCGTGCAAGTCAGGCACTCGGCAACATTGCAGTCTCGGACGCGTCGTCCGTTGTGCCGCACATCGACACGATCGCCACCGTGATGGGAGCGCGTTCTGTGTGTGCTGCTGTCTGTTTTGCGAGAGTGCCTCTGTGGAACGTCGTGTGGCAAAGCAGCGGAGCTTGAGTGTGCCATGTGCGTCCCATGTGCTCTTGTTTCAGTCGTTGTTGCATCGATCTAAGCCCCCCCCCCCCCCCTCCGGCGCAGCTTGGGACGGACACGTGGTTCTATGCGAAGCGGTGCTTTGTGTCGCTGATCGAGAACATGGCCAAGCACATGATTATCCTCAAGGACCAGGTCGTCCACGAGATCATCGAGTTTATGGAAAACTGCGAACTCCACGGCAAGACGGTCCCCGCGGTCATCGAGCAGGTGCGTGGAGAGCCGGGCAGTGGGTTGGGTGGTGGGTGCTTAGGGGTTGGGGAGTTTTGTTAATAGGCAGTGGCGCGCACACGCGTTTTGCAGTGGGCAGTGGCGCGCACACGAGTTTTGCAGTGGGCAGTGGCGCGCACGCGAGTTTTGCAGTGGGCAGTGGCGCGCACGCGAGAATGGCCTTGTGAATGGCTGTTGCTTAAGGGCGCATTCATTCGATTCGTGCTCGCATTTGTGCTTATTCGCAACCTCTCACTGCGCAGCCGCTCGACGTCGAGCCGCTCGATCCCGGCAAGAACAACGTGGCGTACGAAGCGCGCCTCCTCAAGAGCCTCTTCCTCCGCCTTGTTTAGAGAGTCGCGGAGAGAATGCTGCGATGAGTTGCACTCGAGCGTGCCGTGGGCGTCAGCATGATAAGAGTTCCAATGCCGCGTTTTGCCGAAGAGTTCCAATGCCGCGTTTTGCCGTGCGTCGTCTCTGCCGCAGCGTGCGCGTGTGCGCGTGTCGCAGCATTGCGTGTAAATACGCCAACACCTCTTGCATGTCTTTGGGTTCGCGCGAGCCACCCAACACACGCTAATTAGAGACACAGAACGGCCAATACGCACGCTGTATCGCCCCACTTCAGGCACACATGCACATTCTACGAAAAGTGTGAGGAGGGGGTCGAACGCACTGACACGTTTACTCATTTCCCTGGTGGCCCGTGGCGCGTCATTTTGTGTTCCCGCTTGTGCTCGTCGCCCTCGTGCAGCACGAGCGCGTTGGACGACCCCGCCGGCGCAACCGACCGCGCGTGACACTTGTCGCACACGTCGTACTCGAAGCACTCCTCGCAGTGCCATCGCACGCCCTCGATCAACCCGAGACACTCGTTGCACGCGTAATCCTCCGCGCTGCCGCCGAGATCCCCCTCATCCACCTCGTCCCCGTCGTCCGTCACGTGGCTGCGGTTCAAGGGGCCGTCGTCGTACAACGAAACGAGGAAGTCCATGAAGCTCGCGGCGATGCGCGTCGTTCCCATCGTCTCGAAGTCAAGCACGGCAACGGAGGGCACTTCCGCGGGCCGCTCTGCATCCTCGCCGTAATCGAGGCACACGTAGTTGCCCTTTGTCGTCTCCTCAAACAGCGGCACGAGCGTCTTCCGCCCTCCCACGGAGCGGATCTCGTTTGTGCGCGCGACAATGTTGTACCGTGCCAGCGCGTCCCGCTCGCCGCCGCGCACGTGAAAGATCGCACCCGCCGAGCCCGTCCTCTTCTTGCCCGTTTCCGCGGGCGTGTAATCAAAGTGATGCGGCTCAGGGAGCGCCCCTTGACTTGCGAGAAGGACGTCCACGACGTCCGTGGGGAGTTTCACGCCGAGTTCTCGCTCTGCGGCCGCGATTTCGTCGCTGGTGGCGGCGATGGGCGTCTTCCACAGGAAGGGAAGCCACGTGACACCCGGGTCCATGGCGGGGAAGGAGAGACACGACACGACCACGACAACACGCGGGCAGAGCAGAGGACAGACAGAGCTTAGAAGTGTGTGTGTGTGTGTTTGTGAATCCGTTACGGGAGAGATCGGCAGCCGAGTTGAAACGTGACTGAGGCCGAATTCCAGAGCTCCGCTAACCCCCACCAAGGGCTGCACTGGAGCAGTCATCGGCGCAAGGTGAGGGTTACGAAAGCGCGGGAACTTACAAAGGCTGTCACCGCAGTGTGTTCTTTTCGCGCCGAAGACGCGTGGACGCCATTTTAGCGCCCGTACTTTCTTTGCTTTTCATTCTTCTTCCTTCCTTCCCCTCTCCCTCTGTGCGCGGTGTGTGTGCGGTGTGTGTGTGTGCGGTGTGCGTGTGTGTGTGTGCGCACGTGTATGCGCGTCACCGCGAGCGATTTCTCGCCGTCTCCTGTGTGACATGAGGCGATAGCACTCGCCACGCACAAAACCGCAGCCCTTCCGCACACGCAGAGAGAAGGAGTCCAAGAATGTCCTTCTCTCGCGGGAGTGGCAGCGGTCGCTTGCAGCCCATGTCGGGCGTCGTGGTGAGCACGAGCGGCCTTACGACTGACGAGCGCGACCGCATCCACGGCATGGTTATTGCACTCGGCGGCAATGTCAGCAAGGACTTCACCAGCCAGGTGCGGAGTTGCGTGCGCTGCGTGTGTTTGGGTGCTCTGTGCGTTCTAGACGCATGGTCGCATCTCAGCACGACTCTTTCTAGGGCGCCGTGGCTCTGCTCGCGCGTTTTCCCATACCTGTCGCAGTGTCACACCATTGCCAGCTCGAGTGTGTTCGGTTGCACGTAAGGGCCAGTGCGCTGTTGTTGTTGAAGATGGGCCTATCTCGCAGGTGACGCATCTCGTTTGCGTGCGTGCTGCGTGTGGCACGAAGTACCGGGTCGCCACGAGGATCGGCCGTCCCATCATGTCCACGTCGTGGGTGACGGACGCTCACGACCGCTTTGTGCGCGGAAACACCTCGTTCAGTGCGAGGGACGATGACTTTGTGGCGCAGCACCTCCTCGCGACGTTTGCGGGGCTGCGCGTGAGTGTAACGGGGATGCCGCTCGACAACCGGAAGCGCATTGAGGGTGTTCTCCACGAGCACGGCGGCACGTACGCGGGCGACCTGACGGCCGAGTGCACGCACCTCATCGCAGAGAAGAGAGGGGGCGACAAGTACGACTTTGCCGCGCAGAACGGCATTTTGGTCGTGCGCCCCGCGTGGCTGTACGACTCGCAGGCCGCTCGCGCGTGCCTGGATGAAGCGCTCTACTCGCTCGACACGGCCGTCGCTGCGAACGCCCTATTGCTCCCGACGCCTGCAACCGCGCCCGCCGCCGCGCAACCGCCGGATAGGAGCAGACCGCACCCGCCGACGCGCGGCTATTCGTTGCTGTCGGAAGTGGCGGCGGACACGAGCGACGGCGACACAGGCGCGGCGGTCGCTGGCGAATACTTTGCGCCGTGCACCATATACCTGTCCGGAATCGTCGGTGAACGGCTGCAGCGATTACGCCGCGTTGTGCGCGAGGGGTTGGGCACGCGCACGGACGCGCTCGGTCCCGGCGTCACGCACGTCGTCGTTGGCGGGAAGGACGAGAGGGACCTGGCCGCCCTTCGCGCGCTCTCGTCGCGTCCGCACATTGTGTCCCCCCGCTGGCTCGTTGAGTGCGGCCGCTCGGGCGCACTTCTTGCCGAGGCGCCGTTTCGCGTGTGGGACAAAGGGATGCCGGATTGGGCGAAGCCCGACGCGCACGTCCCCGCGACGCAGCCGCCGACGAACGCGGGGCCTGTGAAGGCGACCATGCAGCCGCTTGCCATCATTTCTGGCCCTCGCACGGGTGCGTCGATGTCGGTCGATCGACTTCCGTCGTTTTCGGGCACTGCGCCCAGCGGCAAGTCTGCGTCGTCGGTGGGGGCGGGAACTGGGACGGGCACCGAGAAGAGCGAGCCCATTTTCGGCGGACTGGAGTTTCGCTGCCTCGGCGTGAAGGAGGCGGACGCGACGCGGTTCTCGCGGGCCGTGCTGAAACGTGGGGGCCTGTTTTCACCCCGCAATGCACTCACGTGGTCCGTCCCTCGCGAGTGTCGGTATGTCATTGTGCCTCTCGAGTATAGGCCGGAGATTGCGACGTCGGCAGAGATAACGAACGCGTGCGCGGTAACGCCCATTTGGCTGAGGGAGTGCCTCGTGCGCGGGGCGATGCTGGAGCGGTCGCTGAAGCCAACGTTTGTGCCGTGCTTGCGACCTCCGCCGGCCGCGGGGATGGACGAAGTGTCGCTGTCGATCACGAACTTCGACGCCGATGAAAAGGGTGCGGAGACGTCATCCTACCATGGATTTATGTTTGTGTTGCACGTGTGCCATTGCTGGGATCGCCTTTATCCAATGCACACTTTCCTTAGTCTCACGCCCTGCACTCTCGCGCACTCTACGCGCCATCGCAGACAGCATCGCGGCGCTGGCAGCGGCGTTGGGCTGCACGCTCACAGATCGTTTTACCCGCAAGAACACGCACTTGGTGTGTGCGTCCCCCTCGGGACCGAAGTACGAGTCCGCCATCGAGTGGGACATTCCCGTCGCCACAATTGACTGGCTGTATGCCTGCGCACGAGAGTGGTCCCTTCAGCCGGTGGATGCGTTCACGCCACACGGACACGTGCCGGGAGGCACCGTCCGTGCGGCGTGCACGACCTCTGCGCCGGCGACGAGTTCGCGCGGGGCGGCTGCAGAGGCGGCGTCCACGAACGGCGGCGGGCGGAGCGCACGCGGCGACAAGGATGCCTTTCGGCCAGCTTTTGAGACTGCGGAGGCAATGTCTGCGTTGGCGACGCCGGGCGCGAAGGGGAAGGGAAAGGCGCCCGCCGTGCAGGTCGCGGCTGGCTCTGAGACACCCGGTGCGTGCTGCGTGCTGACTGGGCCTCTTTCGCCTTTCTCACGCGCTCAACGGCGGTTCTTTCATGCGCGCGCACGTGTGTATGCGGAAGTGTATGCAGCATATTGGTGAACACTGATGGTAATGCTGCTCGTGGTGCAGGTGGCCTTGGTGCAATGTTGCAGGACACGCTGAAGCGCGCAGTGAAACGCTCGCGGGCGGCTCGCGACGGTGACGAGGAAGAGACAGATGCCGACGAGGTGAGCAAACGCATGGGGATGTTGTGGACGTGCCCATCCCCGCAGTGAATGCGAGGTCGAACCAGGCCATTGGCCGCATGTGGTAAATAGTGGTGAAATTGATCAAATATCTGACGTCCCGTGTTTACAATACGCAGCCACCGTCAAAGAAGGCGGCACAGGACGCCGGTGTAACAGCAACGGCAAATGACGCACATGGTGGGTGGACGGGTGGACCCTCTGCCACGCGCATGTTCGCGCAAGCTGCCTTCATGACACGCTCGTGCGAATTGCGCAGATGGGGACGAAGGGCCTTCGCCTCCACGGCCACTAGAGGGCATCAGGTGTGTACCTATTTGCGGTTTTGCGACTCCATTGTCATGGTGGTGTGTGTGTTGCCTCTTTAGCTCACGAATGCATGTGAACGCACCGCAGTGTCCACGTCAGCACGAATCTCAAGGAGCACCGCGACTTGTGCGTCCTCGTGTGTGCTCTTGGCGGCACAACGGCACCGTCAATAGACTCGGCGTCGCACCTCGTCGCGAGGGGCCGCGCCAGTGCGCCGTCGAGAGAGGTCAAGGCTGCCAAGACGCAGCGAAAGGTGGGCACTCTCAGTGAAGACGGTAACCTCCGTGTTGTTAGCGTGCACTCACTCAATCTGAACTCGTGTTGTCGCTCCTGCGTAGAAAATCGTGGCGCCCGAGTGGCTGTACGAGTGCGAGCGCAGCGGAAATGTCCCCAGCGAGGCGCTGTTTCCCCACACACTCAACCCGAAGATGGCCCTCGGACTGTCCGTACAGTCGTCGTCGGTCCCACCGGGAGACGCCGGCGCGGGTGACGTGGACGACGCCGACTTCGTCCCCTCTGTGTCCCCCGCAAAGCCACCAGCGCCACAACAGGCGGACGAGCCCGCCAACAACGCGCACGACACCGGAAGAAAGACGGTAGAGCAGCTTGAGCGACTGCTCGAGGCGACAAGGACGGCCGCGGGTGCGCGCCGCCGCAGCCGGCGGTCTGCGAGTGGCGGGCTCGTCGGAGGCGGTGGGCACGCGCAGGGCGCGGCTGCGACAGACGCCAACGAGGGCAACCCTTCGTCAGCCGCTTCCGTGGGCCTGTCGCCGACGGGTGGCAATGGCAGCGTGCTGCTCAGCCCAACGATGGCGGCGCTCGGGTCGCCGACGGACCGCGTGGACGAGAAGGATCGGAAGGAGACTGTCACTTACGACGACCCCGTCATGCGCAGCGAGCGACGACGGGCGCGCGTGACGCGCACGAATAGCGGCGGGAAGGGCGCGGACGAGGAGGGCGCCGAGAAGGAGAACACGCCGAAACTCCCCCGGCGCACGCCACGTAAGGCGGCGGATGCGGGGGCTGCAGCAGCAGCGCCGACGTCGCCGGTGATTGGGTCGACGGGGAAGCGGAAAGGAGGGCAGGCGGGCGGCGCCGCGCATGCGCCGGCCGCTGTTGACCAGGGGAGTGTCTCAGCGACGCGCGCGGAGGCGCCGCGGTTCCTTCTGTCTGCGCTGACCAGCGATATGAAGTCGGTTTGCGCGACGATCATTCGGAATTTGGGCGGCGTGATTCTCGAGCAGGCGCACTTCACGCGCGATTGCACGCACCTCATCGTTGGCACGCCCTCGCGTGCGGAGAAGTATCTGGCCGCATGCGCGACGGGCAAGTGGGTGCTGCGCACGTCGTTTATCACGGCGTGCAGGCAGGCGGGCCGCTTTGTCGACGAGCTGGCGCACGAGTGGTCGCCTCAGAACGTAACGGACCCCTCCCAGGCAGACCTTGTGGCGGCCCCGCGCAAGTGGCGCATGCGCATCGCCGCATCGCCGTCCCCGCGGTACGCCTTCGACGGATGGCGCGTGCTCCTGGCCGTTGCGCCGGAGAAGCACGCGGGCTTTCACTCTCTGCTTACGGAGGGCGGCGCGGTCGTCCTTCGGGACACATCTGCCGCCGGCGGTTCCCCCACGCACGCGTTCATCGACGCGAGCTACGAGGCGTCCTCCACGATGGACATCAGCGGGCTCGCCAACCGCGGCGTGCTGTGTCTCCGACCCGAGTACATTGCAGAGTTTATTCTTCTTGGCAGGGAGCCGAACGTGCGCACGTTCCTTGTGGGTCCGTCGGCTGTCACCGCGGGCGTGTTCTCGGCGGCGGATGGGCGCTTTCGCGAGCGGCGCGGCGCGGCGGCAGCGGCTGCTGTTGATGGCGAAGAGGCCGAGGTGACGGAGGCGCGTGGACGCAAGCGGGCGAACCCAGACCCCGCGCCTCCGAGCACCGTGCGTGCGAAGCGGCGAAGGTGAAGCTGCCACTAAAAGTCGCTTAAACAGGTGAATGTGATCTGTTGGCTCGAGGTCTTCTGTGCCGATAGACTAGCCGTAGCAAATTACGTAAGCAACAGCAGCTGTCGAGGAAACGGTGGCAGTTACGGCGCGAAAGACTGTTTATGTTCAGTCCTCCGAGTAAGACCACTGCAACCGCACACGCGGGGCGTCGTCCAGCGGCACTTTCCAGTGCGAGAGGGTCACCGGGCGCACCGCAAACACCAGCTGGCCGTCCTGGCCCGTCGCTGGCATCGGAATGTTCGTTGCTCGGAACGAGTTGGCAAACGACCGCCCCACAAACTTGCGGCGCGTGTAGTCGTAGATGTCAAAGTAGGCGAACCCCTCGGCCCACCCGAGGGGCGTTGCGCCAGACACGCTCGCGGCGTTCGCGGAAGCAGGGATCGTCTCGCCCGTTGCGGGATCGACCTTTGGAGACCGGCAAAATCGTGAACAGCCGATCGAGGGAGCATTGCAATACACGAACACCTTCCCACAAACATCTGTGCGCACACACACACACACACACACACACACACACACACACACACACACACACACACACACACGCACACACACACACACAAACAAACAAACAAAACGCACCTGATGAAGTGCCAACGAGGGCGTTTGCCACGACAGCGATACGCTGAGTTTCAGCTCGGGCGGCTCGCCGCAGCGTCTAATGTCAACGTCCGTGCATCGAATCTCCGACACGGCGCGGCGGCGACCAAGGAGCGACCGGCACTCAGCCACGCGGACCTGTCCGAGCCGGACGTCCCACGCGTCAGACCTCGCACCATTCGGCGTGTTCGCACGCGCAATCGCCGCAAACTGAATCTCGGCAATGCGGCAGTTGCGAAGCTCGCGGCTCGCGACGACGTAATGGCGCGTGAGCCACCGGCCCATAACGCCCGCAGCCGCAGACTCGTTGCCTAAGCGCGCGGCCGCGAGGGCCGTGTCTTCACGCGGCACATCCGAGCCCGCGCCCTCCGCAGCGACCAGCAGCCGCCTCGTCTCGCCGAAAACTGTCCCATACCGCCACACGCCGTCTCTCTGCACATCCACCGCCGTCGTCGCCGGGCCGTTGGGCACCATTCGCGGGCTCCGCGAAATGGCATACCGCTCAAACAAGCGCCCGTCAAGCGCAGTGTCTTCTGACGGCAATACGCGGTAAGGCAGCGCACCGGGGCCCCCGTCATAGTTAGCCGTGTCCGCATCCGAAGTGTCGTAAGACGAGTCCAAATCGCTTGCAGTGGCCCCAGGGAAGCCGGGAGACATGCGCCCACGGACGCCCGCGCACTCGTCGTCGCCCCCGAGAACGATAAGTCGGGGGCCGACGCCGTCCGCGCCCGCAACAACGAGCCGCAGCTCGACGTCGAGGTCGACCGCCGTGCGCGGGTTCGCGGACGGCTCCACTAAGTACGTGTAAGTCACGACGACGGGGGATGAGAGTGGCAGGTGCGAGGAAAAGAGGCGAGCAGCACACCCCGTGTCCGCGCTGTTCTGCTGCGGACGCGTGAGGGCGCCACGAGTGCCCACGAGGCGGAACGATGCGCCGCCATTGAACGCCTTTGCCGTATCGACGGACGCCTTGCAGCCAGAGGCCGCCGGAAGGCCGAACATCTCCGCACGAAAGGTCGGCTGGCAGCTCTGGTTGGAGAGGTTCGTCCACGGTGACGGCCACACCTGCGCGAGTGAAGGGGCTGAGATTGAGCTTGCAAAGTTCATAGCGAGCCATGGACGCCTACCACAACACGCGCACCGCACAAACACACACACGCACCTCGTGCCCGTCCACAAACACCCGCTCGCCACCGCCGACGTCAAACGTCGACACAAACGGGAGCGACGCCGGCCCGTGAGTCGGGCACAGCGGCGCGAGCGCGTTCCACAGCCGGTCCTGGTTCACCGTATAATTCGGAAGTCCCTGCGTCTCGTACACCCATCCAGGCGCGAAGATGGCCGCCGACAGCCCCGCCCGCGCAATTTCCGCGAGCGCCGTGGCCGAGTTGTACCCGCCACCGCCAAAAGACCCGCGGCCAAAGACGTCAATTCCGGCGTAAACGTCCTTCTGACGCGCACCCATAGTCGCCGCGCGCGCTGCCGACGACGCCAGCTTGGGCGGCTTCCACGTGTAGTTGAGAAATATGCCGTCGCACGCGTCAAAGAACGCGGCGTTGCGGTCGTTCAACTCGTCCTGCCACTTAAGCTCGCCAGTGGGCGACACGACAGAGTCGTACCAGATCACGAGACCGCCCGTGTTCGCGCACATGGCCGCCGCGCCGCCGGCACCGGAAGACGTCCCGGGTGCCGCGGCAAGGCGGTGCGAGTCGCCCGCGGTGGCTTTCATGAGCGAGGAGAGCACTCGCAAGAAGTGCACGACATGCGGGATGGCGCCCGTGCTGACGACGTTCTCAATGTTGATGAGCCAGCCGTCGAAGCGATAGTAACTGGCGACGTCCGCAAGCGCGGCGGCGAGTCGCTCGGCGGACTCCATCGTCGCGAATGCCTCTGCGCAGATGCGTGCGCCGTCGTCCCACTCGGTGATGAACGTCCCCAGCGCCCGCACGCCGTGCGTGTGCGCCGTGTTCGTCCACCCGGGCGGCGGAATGGTCACGAGGTGGTGGCTGAAGTAAACGAAGACGTCGATGTGCTGCCAGTGGTACAGCCGGAACGTCTCGCTGCCGTGCCGTCCCTGCGGGTGCTGATCCTGCACATACCCGCCCATCATGTCGTGGCACACGAGCACGCGCGGGCGGTCGCCGCTCCCCTCGCAGTGCCGGTGCGCCAAGGGAATGCGCGCGACACTGAACTCGTCAAAGCCAGGGCGCCACGCAAACAGGTCCCGCAGGGAATCGAGCGGGCGCGTGACGGGCACGCTGTCGTCAATCTCCGAATTGTTCACACGGCACACCACGCTGAACGTCGGCATCGTCTGCAAACCCGCCGACGACGTCGACCGCCGCGCAACGGGCGTCAAGTCGCGCCGCGGACCCGCAGGAGACAGGTGGCGAGGAGGGCGCCCCACGTGCACGGTGCCCAGCGACGCCGACGTGGCACCGGACGAAGCACTGTGCACGCCACCCATCGCAGCGGCATCCGACTCACTCGAGGACACGATGGCAAGGTTCGTCGAACTGCTGAGGCTGTTGCTCGACCCCAAGCGCCGCATGGCCCCACCAAAGTCGCCCGAGTGCGAGCGAAGTGCTGCGGCGGCGGCAGCGGCGACGTGACCGGCGTCGTTCGCACTGCCGCTGCTCGAACGGTGACGCACGCCGCCGGATGGCGACTCGTCGCGAGATCGCGCGCGCGGAGGTGTCGCAACGGTGCCGCGCTTGAACCTGCGGGTCCGCTTTCGAATCAGCGAGTCGCGATCCAAAGCGCTCGACTGCGCCGTCCATCTTTGGTGCTGCAGGCGCATCCGCCGGAGATAGACAAAGACAACGACAAGAGGGACGGCCATGAGGCAGAGAACTGTCCATAGGACTGTAGAGCGGTTGAGCTCCATTTTTGCTGGACACCGTTCCCCGGAGGGGATCTGGATGCGGGGCTACGCTAGCGAAGGGCTACTCGGCGGTTTGCTGCCTGCGCGGCCGGTCGAAGCTCACGAGTGCGCCATGGCAATCCACTTGGAGAGTACGAAGATGGAACAAGCGGCGTGAAGAAGTGTGAGAAGGTTTGCGCGATCGTACGCAGAGAATGAAAGCCGCTTGTGCGTCGTCCACATGCGAAAAAGTGCGCGCGATGGAACGTAGCGATTGTGACGTCACATTGACGTTGACTGCATCGACAAAATTATTTGTGAAAATTAACAAATTCACTGGAAAATGTCCGAAATTTCATATTAGTGGCGCGGGCCACGTCGGACGAGTCCTTACTCCAGTTGCTGTGAGCCTGTGTCAACACTCCACACACACACACACACAACCCAGTCACACACACATACACGCACACACTCATACACAGGCGCGCACGCGAAATGCCGTTGAGTTCTGCTTCAGCGTGCAGCAATAGTTCGAACGGCCCACTCTCGCATACCGCGCCTTTCTCTCCACTCGCTCTCCGTTTGGCACATCCCCCCATTAGGCGTGGTCGCAACGTCACCTGCCGAAAGCGGCAGACTGTTCCACAGCAAGTATTCGTCTGCGACGCGTTACACAGTCCATTTTTGCTATCGTCCTCCCTTTCCGTTATTTCTCTCTCGACGTCCTCGTCTCCCATCCCTGCGTGTTCCGGCCTCTCGTCTGGTCTTCCGTTACGGCACAGCCAAGCATCAGCATCGCCCGGCTATACTTTCGAGTCACTCCCTAACGTCGGTGCGCGCCGCGGCGCGTAACCAAATAATCTGAAATGGCGCCGTTGAAAGAGGGCTTTCTCACGAAGCAGGGTGGCGGCATCAAGGTGCGAGTGCGTGCGGGTGCTAGATGAGCCCTTGTCTCGCGTTTGTGGATTGCCGTTTTATATCCACGGCACCTTCCCTTACGTTCCTCCCCGCTCGCGCGCCCACACACCAGACATGGAAGAAGCGGTGGTTCATACTCAAGGATTCGGCTTCCGATGGCCCCCTTCGCCTCGAGTACTTCCCCAACGAAAAGGCGGGCGAGGCGCTCGGCACCATCAACCTCGAGGAGGCGAGCAGCGTCGGCAAGTGCGAGGGCCCCAAGGGACAGAAGTACGCGTTTGAGGTCGTGTGTCCCGGGCGCACTTACATTATGGTCGCCGACTCGGATTACGACATGGACGAGTGGCTCTCGCTCATTAAGGGCGCGCTTGACAAGCTCGACGCTTCGGGGAAGCTGCGGTCCAAGCCCCCGGCGACGAGCGCGTCGGCGGTGGCGTCGGAGGGGTCGTCGACGTCCCGCGGGACTCCGTCGCTGGAGGGGTGGCTGATGAAGTGCGGTGGGCGCATCAAGACGTGGAAGCGGCGGTTCTTTGTGCTCTCGGGGCAGCGGCTTCTCTACTACAAGACGTCCGAGGCGAGTGACGTTTCGTGCGCGCATTCGTCGGTTGCTGTCTCTGGCGTGGTTGCTCTTGGAGATAAGTGACCTTGTTTGATGTATTGCGGGTGCGTCTTTTTTGACGAGAGTGAGTTGGCGATATGCAGCCGTCGAGCGAGCTTTTGGGCGAAATCGACCTCCGCGCGTGCATCGGCATCACAGAGGGCGAAGGAGAGAACAGTTTTGTGATTGCGACAAAGGTGCGCGCACTGTGGCCGTGCGTGCATGCATGGCGTCCGTCAATATGGGTACTCGTCGCGCGTACCCTCTCACGCTGTATTGGTTTGGATGCTGTAGTCGTGTGCCCCGAGGAAAATGTCTCAAGCGGGATATAGGTCGACATGCATGTCGTGTGCGCTGGTTGAAAAAGTTTGTCTCACACTGTCACTCGCGTACTCTTCGCAGGAGCGTGACTACCAGGTGATAGCGGACTCTCGTAACGACATGGACCGGTGGCTGGCAGGCATTCGGGGGGCGATGGAGGACAACAGCATCAGGTGCGTGCGATGTGCTTGTGTTTGCGCGTGTGCTGTGCGTGTGTGTGCGTGCTCGTTCAAGTATGTGGTGTGTGTGCCTCTTTCTCCGATCTCCTCTCACGCGCGCATCGCCCTCCACGTGCGTGCTTGCAGGCTAAGCGGGCAAGGGTCGGACGACATTGATGAGCTCGTGCGGCGGGGCCAGCAGACGCTCCAGTCGGACTCTGACGAGGACGAAGGCGCGCACACGACGCCCATTGCGATCATGCAGCGCATCCACGCACCTCCCGTCGAATTCACGGACACGCCGAACGCGCAACCGCCGCCGCCCCTCCAGCTGGCGATCATGGAGAACGACGGCATCGACCCGGCCACGGGAGAGAAGATCGCCGCGGTGGACCAGATGCACATGTTGCTGTCAAGCATGGAGGGAATGATGGACAGTTCGAAGAAGGCGGGCGCGACCGGAGGTGTCGTGCCACCCCCCGGCGCCGGTCTTGCCGTAACGGCGCAGAAAGCGGTCGGCGACACGAAGCCGCGGTCCGAGTCGTCGACGAGCGCGTTTGAGGAGATGGAAGCCCTGCTGAAGGAGATTTGATTGGGACGGCAAGGGTGCCCGCCGTGCGTGCGGCACTGCGCGTCGTCGCCAATTGTGCGTGCGTGCGTCGCGGTGTATGCGTGCGTTTCCTGCCTCTTGCGCGTTAAAGCGCTCTCGAAATGAATTGCGCACAGCGTTCTGCCTTCTTCGAGTCGCCGGTTACCAAGTCCAGACACTGGTCAGCTGACAGGCCGCTCTTTCACTGCTCTTCAAATTGTATTGGCATCTTTGAATTCACTTGCACCCGCAAGCATGGCCCTCCACGGGGCACACGTGTGTGTCCTGTCTATTCTCTTCTCCCTTCTGTTGTTCGCAACCTTCTCAACCGCCGAGCCCTCCCGCGGCCGAGGCGACAACGACCTCGCAAGCCAGGACATTGTGGCAGACATCACGTGGGTGCCTGCGCTGTATGAAACGTGCGCGCGCGAGAAAGAGGGTGTGGATGCGTGCGACTGTGTGTCCGTAGTTCAGCAATTACACGACCATTGCTTTTGTTTGGGCATCTGTCTGTGCGTATGAACATCTCATGCGTCGCCCTCACGTGCGTTTCAATATCAGTCTCGTGCCCGGCATCAGCGCCGACAACCTCGCTCTCCGCCCTCGCGCCTCCATGTACTTTCGCTTAAGTGGTCTTGAGGATAATGCGCAGTACGAAGTGCGCCTGTCGTACATGGCGACGGTGGGCATCGGCGCGAGTGTTGTGATATATTCGTGTCGTGTGTATGGCTCGGGTCCAATGTTATGTATCGAATGTGTCGCCCCGAAGTTTATGTGTGCTTTTGTATGTGTATCGTCTGTGTGCACGCACGCTTTATACCTCCACTTCGACGCAGCAAATGTCTGCACTGTACTTGCGTTGACTCTACTTATAACGCCCACGTTCTTTCTTTCCCATAGACACCCGCCGATTTCTTTATGCGCCTCCACGCGCACGTTGGGCGCTCGCTCACCAACATCGAAAAGGTCGTATTCAACACGCGCGAGCCAGGCTCTGCCGCGGTGCGTGGAAGACTGTACTCTTGTTGTGTGCGCGTGAATGCGAGTGTGCGTGCGTCTTAGTTGGAGAGTGTGTGCATGCACGCGTGAGAGGACAAAGAGGCTCAGGCGTCAACAACCGCACTCATAGGCGTTCATGGAGGGCTATCTCGAAGTGACTGCGCACTACGCCGGCTACACAGACATCCCCGCAGTCGCCGAGCGCGAAATTCCCTTCAACATAGGTACGTCGCACTCTCTGTCCCTTCTCATTCTTAGCCGGTGCGAGTGAGAGCTACAATGTCGGGCCAACTCAACTTCAGCTTGCGTCACTTTCGAACACACTCTCTCGTCTCCATCTGTGCACGCAGTGGTCGAGCGACTCTACTTTGGCGCGCCCCGCGAGGCCTTCAAGCTCGCCGCGATCGCCGCGTGCATACTGTGCGTCGCCGTCGCCGTCGCATCGCGCGCGGACGTGATCATCCGCGCCCTTATCTTTGAGAACGACGCCGAGCGATCGATGTTTGCCGTGTATCACAGGCCAATGCCGCAGGACGCCGCGCCGCGAACGGGCGGCAACCGAAAGCGGTCGTGAGGGGTTTTCGGCGGTTGTACCGAATACTCACGTCCGCTCAACGGGGCTGCGTTTCTGTTCGTCGAACGCTCGGCTAGTGACTGACGGACGACAAGGTCGATTCGACACTCTTTGTGTGTGCTGGCATTCGCTTTGTTACCCTCGAGTCGAGTCACTCACGCGTACTTTGTGGGGAGTAACTAGCAATACGCGAACCGCGCACTCACCCACCGAGAGTTGAAAATGCCCCGAAGGAAAAAAAAAATCGACGGGCGGTCGGGTGGCTCTCCTTTGTGTGCTCACCAATGGCACGTCTAAAAAGAGAATGAATTTTAGCCTCCAGCACGTGGGCCGCAGAGTGTCGCTCGTTGTCTCGGCAGTGCACACGCTGCCACGCTCATGTCTGTTGTATGGGTTCATTCAGAAATGGGCGCACTTGTCCCGCAAGATGCGAACACCCCAAACCATGGACGACCACGCCAAACACATCAGGCGCACGCGCCTCTAAAATCGAGTTATGCCCGACAAAAACTGTCAGGCACTAGGGCAAGGACGCCCACCCAGCATCCGCACAAAGGCAATCTCGACGAGGCCTAAGAGTGGCTCTCGGAGAGCCCGTCGTCGCGACGAACGACGCCATGGCAACAAAGGGGCCCTCGCCGGGCGCTCACTCGCGCAGGAAAACGTCGACGGCAATGCCCGCTATGCCTATGAGGAGCTCAAAGAAGATGAGCCAGATGACAATCCACTCGAGCTTCTCGCCGTGGAGCTGGTTCTGCTGGTCCTTCAGAATCTCCAGCATGCCCTGGAGCACCTCGAGGCCTGCAAGAGGTGTGCGTGCGTGCGTGCGTGTGTGGGGGAGGGGAGGAAAGGCATTAGACATAAGTAACAGAGCTCAGCTTTGTAATGCCGCGCGACACCCCGGTGTTCGCCTTCGACTTCTATCGGGTTTGCACAGACAGTTCGCGACAAACGACGCGAAGTGAGCACTCACGAGTATTCAACACCTCCACACGAGCGCTGATTTCCAGGTATGACCGGGCGGCCTTGTACAGGTCGACGAGGTAGTCGGGCACCGACCAGAAGAACTCGGCTGCGCATTGAAACGTGCGTGGGTGCGGCGTCAACGAAAGCGTGTGGGCAATCGGATAGGAGAGAACGGCACTTAAGGAATCACGGAACAGCACCGACGAAACACGGGACAGCAAAGGATGCATGCAAATCGATCGACTGCAGACGCGCACTCACGTATGTCGAGCACGTCCGAGAGGAGGTTGACGGCTGCTTTTTGGAGGAAGAGCTGCCCTATCTTCATCGAAATGTCGACGCGAGACATGTGCACCTTCCCCGTGCGTGCGAGGTCCTGTTAACGCGCAAGAGGGCAAGTGCGGGTGAGTCGAAATAAGAGAGAAAATTGAACGAAGAAGGAAGAGACCAGGTACTCAAAACACCGAACGACAACGACAAAGGCATCGGCAGAAGAGATGCGCACCTCCGGCACGGAACGCATGCTGTCGATCGTCTGTTCGATCGACTGCTCAAACACGACGAGCTTGAGGCTCTGCGCGAGTGCGTGGGAGATGGCCTGATGGCAGCAGGGATCAGCGAAAGCGGCCGTGAAATGCACAATTCTTTTGAGACAAGCAAAGCCTCACGCAGATAGCAGGCACCGCAGCCCTCACATACGGGCTGCAACACACGTGCGCCGAGTAACAGCCATGTGCACGCACACACTGGAGAGTCAACAGACCCAACCGACACCGACCACACACGCACACACCGCCGGAGCGCACACCGATCAGACACGCACACAACACAACAGCCACCCACCAGCTTGCACTGGTGATCTTGGATGTTGTTGATGCGGATGACGTCATTGAGAATCTGCGGCCTCTCTGCGTTGCTC
Source organism: Pigoraptor vietnamica (assembly GCA_943704525.1). Lineage (NCBI taxonomy): Eukaryota > Filasterea > Ministeriida > Capsasporidae > Pigoraptor > Pigoraptor vietnamica. The sequence continues at coordinate 23,703 of CALSCQ010001775.1, read as the reverse complement.
TGCTGGAACTCAAAAGTGTCGACCTGCGTACGAAGAAAACGAAACCGTCACACGCACGCAACACGCACGACGCTCGTACTAGAAAACACCGGCGCCATTCTGCCAGCCGTCGCAGCCGTCATGAGGCCGTCGTGCTCAAAAGCAACAAGCGCGCACATACGCACCTCGACGTCGTGCGCCGGCAGCTTGTTAACTTCGAAGGGAACCACCTCTGCGAACACCTCGGCCTCCTGCGCCTTGGAAAGACCCCAGCACACAATGACGCCGTACTCAAAGTAGAACACGTCCGCGGGCGGCCGGTCGAGGCTCGGGGCGGGCTGCAGTGCGCGCGCACAACGATTGAGCAGCCGGCCAAGCGAGGGTGCACCAAAACAAAGTAGCTGACACCATGCACGCAACACACGCGGCAGACTCACACGGCACACAACGCACACGCAACGGCACACCATTGCAGAAACCCACGGCCTCCCAGTGCGGGGCGTAGATGGCCTCCTGGTACCACGTCGGAAAGGACTCAAAGCCGGGCTTGCCTTGGTACTTGTCTTGGAGATGCTTGCGCAGCTTCTTCGTGTTGTACGCACTGCGACGCACGTGACAAGTGAAATAAGTGTAAGCAAACTCGCAAGGGACGACAACGAAAGAGGCGTGGAGCCAGCGCTGAGCAGTATTAACGAAGAGGCGCTAAGAACACACGTGCGGAGATGTTTTTAAAGCAGGGCCGCGCCCATCGATTCCACATGTATGCAGCCGAGAGAGCGAGCGAGACCTCAGTCATAGGGGTTGAATTCCCATCAATTTCCACGTGTGCGAGAGCGAGAGAGAGAAAGACGGCAGCTGAAAGTGAGACCGCAGCAGAGTCTGGCCACCCACGCGGCAGTGCAGCAGACGGTGATGCGACCGCGGAGTCCCTCGTGCACGCCCATGCCCGGCGAGTGACCAAGGATGTTGTAGGCCGAGCTGTGCGTGTGCTCCTGCGTGTGCGTCGGCTGCCCAGGCCAGTGCGATTCGTGCCCGACCGGCGGGAAGCTGAACGCTACCTGTCGTGGCGCACGCACGCGGAGAATTGGTGGCCCAAGCACACTTAAGAACATGGGAACCAGCACACTCAAAGCACGCACGCGCACACACGCGGACGCGTGCCGAAGCGAAGCGCACGCACAAATACCACACAATGAGCACGTAAGCAACTGCACGCACCTGCGAAGTGGGGCTCGGAAGGGCGACGTACTTGTTGTACGCGCCGACCTTCTCCTTACGCGTCGCGTTGGATTGTTGCTGCTGGAGCTGCAACGTCTGGTTGCGCTGCGAGTGCGCGTTCGCCGCCCCGCGCGAGCCGCCGGTCGCCCACTGACTCAGCTGCTGCATGGGACCACGCGTCGGCCGCCGCTCGCCCACGCCGCTCACGACGCTGCCCCGCTCGCTGTTGTGCGACACGCGACTCTCCTTGCGCAGCTTACGACGCGCAGACTGCTGCCCCTGCTCTCTGTGCCCGTGTCCGTCGTCGTCCGCGTGGCCGCCATCGTCGCCGTCCACGACAATTGACCACGGCGAGCCGCGAGAAGGATTGCCACCGAACACCTGGATACGAAAGAGACCAACGCATACACGTCACACAAGGGGAATGCTGGAATTGCGAGAACCGGCGAACGAGATGCGGGGTACAAGGACAGATGCCGCTGAAGAGGCAACGCACGCACCGTTGGAGTGCGAGGGAGCTCGACGGCGCTCGCATCCCGCGACAAGAGCGGCGCCACTTCATCGGGCGTTGCGTAGTCGTCCCCGTCGGCAGACATGGTCAGGCGCACGCAGCATGCGAGGACTTATGAATGTGGGGCGCGCATGCAAGCGAGGGCGCGTGGGGCGAAGCAGTGGGCGATTGTGCGTGAGAGAGGGTGCGTTGATGCAATCACGTTTGGGCGCGAGAGAAGAACCGCGAACGGTGGCTAATACAATGTCACGTAGCGGCAGCGTCAGCGTGGATAAAATGTAAGTCGCAGGCTAAGCACGGTACCCAAACGAGCCAATAGCAATAACGATGAGACAGAACACACTCGCACGCACACACGCGCATGTGTTTTTCGAGTGACGGTTGTTACGCTGTGTGTGTCGTTGCACTTGGCGCGACTAGTCACCCGACTAACATCCACCTCCCGCCAAAGAGCTAATCCCGACCTTGCGCCAAACCAATACCTCCGTGTCGACACAATGGGATGACGTCACGCCACTCCAGTTTCAAGCTTTACATTACAGCCACCGAGAGGTGTTCTGCGTCATTTCGCCGCACCGTTCGCCGGGCGCGGTCGTCTCCGCATGCCGTCGGGCGTGTTGGACTGTCGCACGGCCTCCATGAGAATGGCGGGAATGGACGTCGAGTTGTGGCGCAAAAGCACCGACTTGCCCGACTGCCGCGCGCTCAGCCGCCGACCCTGCAGCCGCAGAAAGTGTCGTACGGCCACCTTCGCAAAGCACAGTGCGAAGAAGACCGCGACGACGGCGAACAGGGCGTTGAAGAGGGAGCCGTCGGGGCCGAAGGCGAGCTGGCCGAAGCAGTCGAGGCCCAGCCGGAAGAACACGCACGTGGTGGGCAGCGTGACAAAGTCAAAGTGCTGCATGCCCTTGATGCGCGCCGACCCAAAGCCGAGCTTGGGCGCCTCGCAGAAGGGCGTAGTGAGGCGCGTGCGGAAGCTGAGATATGTCTCGCGAATGCGCGACTCGTTGACGGACGAAAGGCACGTGTGCTGCGCGCATGAGTAACAACGCGGGATAAGTACGCATGCACGACATTGGACGGACAATCGACACGAACGAGCAACAAGGGCAACACCAGCCAAGAGGCAAAGCACGCGAAGCAAGACAAGGGTCACGTGCCTTGATCCAGTCGACGGCCATCTCCATGAGGAACACGGTGACGAGGCTGCGCGTAAAGCGGGGCAGCCACTCGCCCAAGCCGTCGGCGTCGTCCGATATCTTCTCCAGAAACATCATCGACACGAACACGACCCACTTGAAGCGCTCCACGGTGTCCGCCACGCACGTCTGCGCACGTGATGAAGAGAGGGGCACAAAGGGAAAAACATGTGAGTAACGCTGACCAGATCGTCGGCTTGCGATAAAGCGCACGAAAGGGCATGTGCAGACATGAATGACAACATGTCCCACCTCAAACAGCTTTTCAGTGGAGACGGACGCGACGCGCCCACTGCGGAGCTCGCCCAATTTGACGGCGAGAAGCAGCGAGAGGAGCTCCGACTTGCTATCGAAGGCCACGTGGAGCGCGCTCATCTGACGCATCCAACGGAGAACAAGGCGTGAGATGCAGACGAGAGAGCGTGCAAGCATTAAAGGGACGTGGCACGAACTGGCGCGTGCATGCTCCATTCCGGCACGAGCAGCTGCCTTGCGAAAGTCGCAATGGGCGCGCACGCACCTGCACACTGAGGATGAACGAGTGCGCGCTGATCACAAGCCCGCCCATCACGACGGCCGCGAGCCTCTCCCGCCCCGACTTGACAGAATACACGACGCCGCCGAGCATGCGCTTGCTCAGCTGTGCGTTCGCAATGAGAAGCACGAAGGACGGGCGAGGGTGAGAAGCACGAAGGACGGGGGAGGGACAGGCACGCGTTGAATTTCAAACGTTCACAAGCAAAGTGAGCTAATGAAGGGACTGCGTGTGCGCGGTACTGAGGACACACCTGCTCCATCATCTCGTCGAGGACACCGAAGAGCTGAAAGAGAACGTAGAGCTTTGCCCACGAGAGGTTCGTCTTGATGAAGACGTACAGCCCGCGGTACTCGAAGCAGCACAGCAGGAGCACGGCCACGCACACGATCGACGCCTGTGCACGGCAAACAAACGCGAACAACGTCGTATGTCAACGTGATTTCACACACAACACACACAAACACACACAACACACTTACAAACATACAGAGCGCACGCACGCAAACATTACGACGCACGCATTATGCACCTACCTCCATGAGCACAAGGACGTGGCGGGGATACACCGTCACGTTCGGACGTCGCAACAGTTGCGCGCGCACGACCGTCCACAGCGCCACGAAGAACTTGACGAACAAAAAGGAGACGTAATATATCAGGCTGTCGAGACATATGAGGATGCCGTGCAGGAAGAGAAACTCCATGTGTAGGCGGTCTGCGATGGGGGCGCGCGTCGTTAGCGTGTTTAGGTGTGGTGCACGCAGGCAGCAGAAGAGCTAGCGTGTTGCGCGGTGTGCGTGTGGACGGGTGTGCGCGTGCGTACGAGTGCGCAGAAAATGGCAGGAACAGCTACGCGTGCTCGTAATAGTGCACGAAAAGTAGTCGCAAGCACAGCTGCGTGCATGTCCCGCGCGACACGCACCGACGATCGAGTAGACGGGCTTGTATGCGTTGTTCTCCATAAACTCGGCCTCTGGCAAATCGCCCGCCCAGTCGAAGAGCTCGCTGTCGAGATCAAGCGACGGCATCTGGCTCGTGTCTGCCGCGCTTGCGTTCAGCTGCGGCGAAAGCGTCGCTGGCAGCGGCGTGCTCGCCATTGCCGGTCCCGCGGGGGTTGACGACGACATGTCCGACGGCATCTTCTCCCGAGACACTGCGGGAGGCGTCGCTGGGCGGACGGTGAAACCGATCGCGCCATTCGCCACGTTCGTTATTGGGGGTGGCGAAGTCGGCGAAGCGACGCCCTCGTCTTCTTCCTCCTTCGTCGTCGACAACTTGCGAAGGAGCGCAAATGACGGCGAGTACGGGCGCACGGACGGCGCTGCGACAGGCACGGGCGCCACCGGTAGCATCTCGTCGTCCAAATCGTGCATTTCCGCAACGTCGTCGACGCTGTCACTCCGCGTGTGCGTGTCGTGTGCGTCGTGCGACTCGCCCATCTCGCCCATTGTTGAGGACGTGTCATGCCCGTCGGTCACTCCTGTCGCTGAGGACGCGTCTAGCGCGCCCGCCGAACTTTCCTCGTGTGCATCCCGCTGTGAAGAGTCAGACCGGACGAGCGGACGCGCGCGAAGGGCCGCGGCATCCCTCGGCGCGCCCTCCATCACACGCGAAGCTCGTGTTTGCCTCCGCTGTTATGGGTCGATTGGAAAGGTTGCGCGTTGCACGTGTGTGTGTGCGGAGAATCGGTCGCACGTCACGCAGACATAGGTCTAAGGAGAGTTCCCCTCGCGTGTGCCACAATACTAGCACTCGTTCGCTCAACGCACACGCGCTTGTATGAGCACAAACAGTGATTTCGTTTTTTCCTGCGCCGTTCGCTTGCTCTACGCAAGCCGTGCGCAGCGGACACCGGCAAAGTGCTGGAGTCCAGACAGTCCTGTCATCACGTGCACTGCCACCACACCGCGCACAATCCCACCTTTTAAAATACCCTCGAAAGCACCCGCTTTCTTGCTCTTGTTGAAGGGCAGTGAAAACAGCGCGCAGAAGTGAGCTGCTGCACTGCGTGGCGCGAGAGTGAGCATGGCGACTGCGGAATCATGGAAAATCAAGGTCGCCGTTGGCGATAGGCTCGCCGACGTGCAGGTGCGTCATAATTGCCCGAGCTGGACCGTTCTCGCGATGCGCAGTGTGTCTCGTGTGCGCGCGTGCTCTGCATCTGAGTGCGAAGTGCAAGACTCCGGTACATTGCGAGGCGCTCTGTTTTGAGCCCTTGCTTATCTTCCGCGCGTAGATGTACACGGTCGATGTGGAAACACCCGACAAGCGCACGACAACAGTGAAGCGATTCTCGAACTTTGTGGACTTTCGAGACGAGGTCGGTTGAACAGTGGTTGCGAGTGGGTGTGTGGCTGTGTGAGTGTGAGTGTGTGCGTGCTTGTGCGTGCTTGTGCGTGCTTGTGCGTGCTTGTGCGTGCAAGTGTGCGCGCTAACGTGCGTGCCTGTGGGAGTGCTCATGTGCATGGGCGTGTATGCTTGCATGCAAGTGCCTGTGTGTGTGCTTCTGTGCATTGCATGTGCGTATGTGTGCGTGCGGGTGTGTGTGTGCATGTGTGCATGCATGTGTGCGTATGTGTGCGTGCGGGTGTGTGTGTGTGCATGTGTGCATGCATGTGTGCGTATGTGTGCGTGCGTGCTGTGTGTCTGCTTGTGTGCATGCATGTGTGCGTATGTGCGTGCGGGTGTGTGTGTTCTGTGCCGTGCGTGAGACCGTACCTCTGCCATGCGTCGTGCCCTTACGCGACCCTCCCGCAGCTGTACCACACATACCGATCCCTTCATCCGCATCTCACGAGTAACATCCCCGAGCTTCCCCCGCGCGAGCTGAAATTCCGCGTCGACCACACGGTGCGTCATCGCAATTCTCCACGAAAACAATGTGTTGGCGAAGAAGGGGAAATTAGTTCGCGCATCTCTGCTCGTTGGGTTGCATCTCATTCGCCGTCGTTCGCGCACACGCAGGATCGCATGTTTCTCGAGACGCGGCGCAAGGGCCTTGAGCAGTTTTGCCAGCGCCTCACACTGCTGCCCTACATCGTCGAATGCGAGCCGTTCCATCTCTTCTTCACGGGCGCCGACAGCAAGGGCGAGCTCATGTACTCGCCGGCATCCACTCCCCGCGCGTCGTTGGCCGATGAGGTCTAATCCCCTCTCGTGTGTGTGCTCGCCGCGTTTTTGTCTCTGCTTTTGCGTATCGTGCGTTCTATCGCCGACCGGTTCGTTCGTCGTTCGTTTGTGTGCTTCGGGTCCCATCTCTGCATTCGCTGGACGTTGCGTGGGAGTGTGCGTGTTTGTGTGCGTCGGCGGCCCTGGCGGCCCACCACTACACCGCGCTTACTCCCTTTCACTTTGACCAATTATCACACGCCCTAATCCTTTATCAGTAGAGTGGGCCTTGAACACATACACACACACTCACATACACACAAGCTCATCTACGCAACGCACACGCACGAACGCACGCACTCGCGGCAATGGCTTTCACATCCACGCCTCCCATCCCATCCACGCGCGCAAGAGCACGTTCGGATCCGTCGCCATGTCAATAAGACAGTCCACTTGAGCCTCGACCGACGGGCACCGCTCGCCCACGCGCGCGCGCACGCGGGACGCATCGCCAAGGGCCGCCTCGCACATCTTGGCGTACGAAGCCCCCTTCGAGTGGCCGAGCGTGAGCTCGTACTTGCACACGTAGGCCGGGTTTTCCCTCTCGAGTTTGCGCCGGACGACCGCAAGCCGCTCCGTCGCGTACTGCTCCATCGTTATCTCCTTTCCGTCCCCGCCGGACGCCGCACCGCCGCGCGCGCGAGAACCCGCGGCCGGCCGCTGGCTCTCCCCCGTCGACCCCGCGTACCGCTTGCCCTGGGCCCGCGCCAGCTTGCGGGCGGCGACCTCCCAATCGAGCAGCGGCTCCTTGAGGAACACGGACATCGGCACAAGCAGCGTCTCGGCGTGCTCCTCAAGCGCTCGCAGGCAGTGGACCATGGCCGGGCGCAGCGATGCGTCCACCGACAGGGGCGTCAAGACACCCCTCATCTGCCGCGTGAGGCGGAACGGCATGAGCTCGGGCACGCGCAGCAGCTGCGTCGCCGACCCAAACGCGTGGCCAAAGTCGATGGCGACCATGCCTCCCGTCGAGCGGTCCACCATCATGTTGCTCAAGTGGCGGTCCCCGACGCCCACGACGTACTGGCAGATGCTCGTCGCCGCGACCGACGCGACGTAGCGCTCGCGCAGCGTCACAAAAGCCTCGGGACTCGCGGCCATTGCAAAGAGCGCGCGCCGCAGGCCATCGGCGGGGACGGCCGAGTGGAGACGCTCCATGAGCGCGGCGAGCTCGGCGGGCTTCTTAGTCTTGTACATTTCGTCATAGTCCACGCTGCCGCCGCCAAAGTGGTCGCGGTACGCCGCCTGCACGTCGACCAGCTTCTGGCTGCCAAACGCGCCGACGAGGACCTCGCGCAGCGTCACCGTGTCCGACATCCACTCGAGCACGCCGACGCGCGCGCTGGCCGGGATGACCAGGTACGTTCGCACCTTGAGGCCGCGCTGCGCGCAGTGGGCGTCGTTCGCAAACACCCTGTTCATGACGCCAAACAGCTGCAGGATGCGCTGGTCGAGACGAAGGTCCTCGCCGCCCTTCACGAGCAGCTTCACCTCGCGCGCATCCGTCCCGCGCACCGTGATGCGCTTCGGCTTGCGAATGGACGACAGCACGAGCACCTTCTCGTCAAACCCGGCAATCTTGACGTGGTGCTCCGGGGTCGGCTTGCACAGGCCCGTGTACTGGCCGGGTATCTCGATCGGATCGTCCTCGTGGTCCGACGCTTTGTACGACGCCAGCCACGGCGAATACTCCTTGAGAAGCCCCGGCGACTCGCGCTTCAGGCGTCCGTGCGCCTCGTTGACAATGTCCTCAAACTTGGCGCGGTCCCCTTTGCCCGCGACGAGCGCATCGCACGCCTCCTTCAGCTTGTCGCGCACGTCCTTCGCAAACGACCCGCGATAGGACTTGGCAGAGTCCTCAATGCCAAAGAGTTGCTCAAACAGCGCCGCCACCGCAGCCTTGGACGCCGCGCGGTCCTTGTTCTCTAGCAGCACGGGAAGGTCGTTGCGCACCCAGTCCGTCAGCACGTTCTCGAGATGCGTCATCTCCTCCAGGCCCTGCACGAAGCGGTCCAGCGTCGGCGATGCGAGAAGCGCGCCGATGCGCTCGACGGCCGCCTTCGCCTTGTTCCCCTCGGCGTTGTTCGCAAACGACAGCTGCCCACGCGAGACACGGAACGGATAGTAGAGCGCCTGCGGGTACTCGCGCGCAATCGCCTCGAGCGGTCCCGCGACCGCCTCGCTCTCCGCCTTGTCGAGGACGGCGACCATCTGCGACAGCCACTGCAGGAACATCCACGACGGAACCTTGGGCGCGTGCGCGAGGAACGCCCCCATGCACTCTGCGCGGCGCTCACCGACGAGCTCGAGTGCACGCGGGAAGCGATCGCGCGCGGCAGCGAGGCCCATGTGCATGGCCGTGAGCGTGTTCTCGACGACGACAACAGAGAGGGGCGACCCGGCCTCGCGCGCAATCTCCGCGTGGCCCTTCTGGCGCCGGAGAACGTCATCCGCGAACGACGCGAGGGCAAGACGTGCCTTTCCAGCCGACGCGAGCTCCGACGCGCCCCCACCGCTGCTGCTCCCCGTGGCCGCATCGTCGCTGACGCCGACGGCCGCCATCACAAAACCGAGTCCCTTACGGAGGAGCAGCGTCGACAGCTGGTCGCCTACGGGGACGGACGTGACGCCGAGCGCAGTCGCGAGCTTCTTTGCCGCGCCGCCGCTGCGCGCGAACACGTCGGCTGCGCCGGGGATGCGCTCGAGCAGCACGGTGGCCTCAAACTTGAGGCGATTGTGCCTGCGCTGCGACGCCGGTCCCGTGCGCGCGGCGTTGGCGTCTTCGGACTGGAGCGACGCAAGCACCTGCGCGATGCTCTCCACGGCGTCGCTCACGGCTTCTGCCGGCTTGGCGGCGCCCTCGATGCCGTACCCAAACACGTGCCGCACCCGGTCGCGATGCCGGCGCGCGGCAGAGTGCAGCCACTGCAGCTTGAGCTCGCCCAAATTCGAGAGGTGCGCCTTGTCCTCCCGCATGGCGTTGAAAGTGCGCTTGTAGTAGTGCTCGGCGACGGCAAAGTTGCCCTGCTTCCGCGCCGCCTCCGACACCCGCAAGAGTGACACGATGCGCTGGGAGGCAATCTCGCCGCGGATGCCCGCGAGCACGTCCTCCTCCGGGTCCACCATTTCCTCGTCCTCGCCGTCGCCGACACCGGTACCCCCGCGCAGCGTCTCGGTGATGCTGCGCACGTACAGCTCGCGCATGGCCACCACCTCGTCCCACACGCTGACGGGATGCAGCCGCGGGTGCGGGAACCTCTGGGACCATCGCTGGAGGAGCGCGCGGAAAGACTCGATCGAGCCAGACGCCACCGGATCCGCCACGTGGCGAAGAAATTCGTCCATCTCGAGCGTGCGCTGCAGACACTGGAGGCGGCAGTGGCGTGCCGCCGTCATGCGAGGGTGCAGCGACGACCAATCAGAAAGGAAGGCCGCGCAGGAGGTCGAGGCATAATAGCGCGCGCGGTCGAGATCTCCGCGCAGCACAGAGAGGGCGGCGAGATCGTCAGAGTGGCGCGTGAGGAGCACGTGCTTGCGACCGTTGTCGCGCAGTGCGTCGTCGACGAAGGCGACAATCTCCTTCTCCTCTTCAGCAGGGTCGCCGTCCTCTTCGTCCCGCGTTCCGACCGCCGCCTCAACAAGCCGTCGCACGCTCGCCTGTACGTACTTTGGCAGCGCCACTTCGCGCAGGAACGCGTCGTCCCACAGCCCCTGCGGCTCCTCACTGCCCTTCCGGTCAACGAGGGCGTCGCGAACGGCGTCGCGCACCATGCCCCAGTCTGCAAGGCGCTGGCAGCACTCGAGCCGGCTCGCTGTCCACAGCCGCCGCTCCACTTCCGCAGGGGTGTTGGCCGCTGCGGCAGACGCCTTGCCAGCATCCGTTTCGAGGGCCGCTGCAAACTCGGCCGCCGCCGCCGCGTAGTCGCCGCGCGCCTCGAGCGCGAGCGCCTCCTGCGACTTTGGCGCAATCGATTCAGCGAGCTCCTTCCGAAAGACGCCGAGCACCGTGTCCGTGTCCCCCGTGGCGCGATACAGCCGAGAGAGTTCGAGCCAATCTGCCGGCGCGCCACCGCCCGACGCATCGGCAGCGTCGCCCACCACGGCGCGCGCCATCGACGCCGAGCCCGCCTCCGTCCGCGCGCGCTTCGACTTGGGCAACGGCCTCTCGTCGGCGCCGTCCTTGCGCGAGGCGAGATTCGCGGCCTTGAGCTCGGCAATTCCCTTCTCAATCACGAGCATGCCCGTCGGGAGGGCCATGCTGGCGAGGCTGGCAGCGGCAGCGTCGGCGCTCGGGAGCGTGAGTGGAGTCATGTACGAGATGTCCTCGATGCACCCCACGAAAGGAGGGTAGAACCGGCTGTGCCTAATCATCCACCGCGCACCGTTCTGCAGCGCCGTGTTGGCACGCTGGTCGTCCGCGTCCCCTCGGCCGACGAGCTCGCCGTGAAGCGACACGAACAGAGCCCCAAACAGCTGCCGCGAAATGACAGCGTCGCGCGTGGCGAGCGCTTGCAGAGGCAGGATGAGCTCACGGTGCTTGATCATGACGTCCGGAATCTCGCCCGTCTTGTAGCTTCGCAGCATCGTCACTGTGTGAGCGCGCGCGGCGCGCTGTCGGCGCCGCATCTCCTCCTGCGCCTCCTTCATCCGCGCCATCCGACGCGCGTGGAAGGCGCCAGAGTCTGTCGCGGTGCCCTTCACGAACCGCCGGCGAAGCAGCAGAATCTCCCGTTGCGTTATGCGCTCGTTTGACTTGCCAGTCGCCTGGCCCGCTGCCCCTGCCGCCGCCGGGGCGCCCGACCCTTGCGTCTGCCCCACCGCTTGGCTTTGCGACAGGCGCGTGGTGCGGAACAGCAGCGACGAGCGGGGCCCGGCCGGCCCGAGCGACTGCGTGAACGTCTCGGAACGGGTGCCCCGGGCGCCCGGAACGCCGTACATCTCACGCGCGGCATTCGCGTCGAGCGTCGGCGTGAACTGCAGGTTGTCTTGCGTGGCGCGCACAAAGCCCGCCTCGAACATGCTGCCGCTGTACGTCTGGTCTGCCTGCGAGGACATCTGCGTCGCCGCAAAGAGGGGCGTCATCGCGTTGCGGTGCTGCCAGGACGAGTCGATCGAGTACTCCCGGAACGTGCAGCTGCCGAGGGCCGTGGAGAGAATGGGCAGGTCCCAATCGGTCGCGTGCGAGGCCGGCGAGAGCAGCAGCCACGAGGCATACCCGAGATACGCCTGCTCCGACTCGGGCGAGTACAATGTGGAGAAGACGTGCGGAAGGCGCCTGAGAATCGCCACAGGCAGGCGCGTCTCGTGGTTCCAGAAGCGGCGGACTTTCGCGCGGACCACGTCGCTGTCGTCCGAGAGGCCGAGCAGGAGCTGCGAGCGCACCTTGTGGTCGCGGGGAGACTCGCCGTCAAAGTCACCGCCGACGGGAACGGCGCGGGCGTGGTCAAACAGCCACGCAAGAACATCGTACATCAGCTCACGGCAGGCCGCGCTGTCGTGCGAAGGGAACGTCTGCAGCATCGGATCGAGAAATGCGTCAATTTCCTCGTCGCTGAGATCCTTCAGCACCTTCAGGATGATGGCGAGGATGAGCCGCTGCGTCGACTCGTCGCGGTGGCGCAGCATGCTGAGCAGCTCCAGGCCACGCAGGCGACGGAACACGTCGGGCACGTCCCCGGCGCGCGAGTGGATCATCTCGAGCGCCTGCGCCTTGAACTCGCCGTGCAGATTGGGGAGGAGAAAGAACACGGTCGTGAGGTGCTCGTCGACGACCTCGGGGTGGCTCAGGTGGGCCTTGTGCAGGCACACAATGAAGCGGTCCGTCTCCTGCGTCTGCACGAGCTTGTTCAGCCGCACGCGCAGCAGCGCAACCACCTCGTCCCGTCCGGCGGAATCGCCGGCGTCCGCTTTCTGCGCTGCCACCATGCCAAGCACCTCCGCCGCGGCAGAGTACACCTCCTTGCGCTTGAACAGGACGTTCTCGGCGAGCGTCTCGAGGATGCGGCGCTCCGTGAGGCTCGCCGCATCCGGATCCTCCGCGGGGTCGGGCTTGATCTTAAAGCCGTTGACGAGGACGACCGCGAGAAGCTGAATGCCCGTCGTGTTGCGCGCGTCCTCGGCGTTCTTGCTGCTCATATGCTTGTAGATGAGGCTGAGGGGAATTGCCACCGCGTCGCGCCAGCACTCAATGACCGTCTTGACCATCTCAATGTCGTTGCGAAGCACTGCGCGCGTGGGATGGTAGCACCGCTCGACCGCAAAACGCAGCAAGCGCGAGGCGAGCGCCTTCTGCGACGCCCCCGGAGTCACGAGCGGCGCCCACGACAACATCGTGACGAGGAGATCGACGACAAAGTAGTTGAGGCCCTCCTTAGGTGCGGCGGCAGGCTCGGCGGCCGACGAGTCAAACGTCAGAACGAGGCGCATGGCGGCATCGAGCCACATGTGCCCGTAGCGGCGAAAGACGGACGCCCGGTTGGTGAGCACCTTGGCGATAAGGTAGCGAATGTTCGTGTGCACGCCTGTGGGCGCGTCGAACCGGCGGTGCAATTCGGCCATCCACAGCGGCATGCGGTCGAGCAGCGTGTCGCCGTCGGGCTGCTGCAGCAGGCGCCCCATCACGTGGTCAATCACGCGAAGGAACCACGGCATGCACTCGTGCGCGTTTAGCTCGTCGCTCTCGAGGTCGTCCTCGCTCACGACGTACGACGACGGCTCGCCCGGTGCGCCCGCGCTCACTCCTACGCCACCTTCCTCGTCGTCGCCCGCGGGGTTCAGCGCCTCCATGAGGGACGCGCTCAGCGAGCCATATCCGCCGACGCCACTTCCCGTTGCACCGCCACTTATCGCGGGGCCCTTGTCAGCTGCGGGCTCGTCCGCGACCTTACGCTGGAAACCGCCGAGGGCGGGAATGTCCTGACTGAGGGAACTATCGGCAAGATACTGCGAAGAGAGGTACCGCAGCCTCGCGGCCTTGTCTCCCGCTCCCTGCTGCGGGCGCAGGCCGACCACCGGCGCGGCGCCGGACTGTCGAATCGCCGCAAGCTTCGCCTTGCGATCGTACGGAAGGACGAGTTCCACGTCAAACGCGTACGTTCGCTCCGTGTCGACGAGGTTCTCCCACATGAGCTGGCCCTTCGCCGCGTTCTCGCTGAAAAGCAGGCGGCCAAAGAGGTCTGGGTTGTCCTGCGTGCACACGAGCACGGCCGCGAGCGCATTCCACGCGGCGCAGCGGTACTGCCGGCGTAGGTCCCCCGCGCACTCGTCCTTGGGCGCCTGCGGTTCGGTGCGGGCGGCGTTCGCGGCCTTCGTGATGGCGAGCGTCATCTCGTTGCCCTTTCCTCCGAGCCCGTGGAAGCTCTCGTTGATGCGCGAGCCCTGCTGGTTCACCATCGGCATGGGGAGCCGATCATACACGCACGCGTACACGCGGTACACGTGCCACTTTGAGATCAGGTCCGACTCAATGTCCTCCGCCGACGCCCCAGACACGCGCCGCGGCACGGGCTCCGAGACGACCCGGTAGAGCTCCTTCGCGCGGTCGGCGACAAACTGCGAGAGCCCGGACGGCTGCGCGGCGGCAAGCATCGGCATCGCCAGCAGCTCCGCAACGGCGCGGCGCACGACCGGAGCCTGCTTGGCATCCACAACCATCGCGTGGCAGTACCCAACCGCAGCGGAAACGTCAGGGTCCGAGAGGCGCGAGACGTACCGCGCAGCAGACCTGCGTATGGCGTCACTGTGACGGTGGTTCGGCTCTCGGCACGTGGCCTGCACAATCACGCCCAGAAGGCCCGGCCAGCCGGCCGACTCGAGCGTGGCGAGTATCATGTCCAGCGCAGTGACGTAGAGACGGTACGCGGCGCCGGATTCCGGCAGCTCCGTCGAGCGGATGGGAAACTGGTGCGTCACGAGGGACCGCAGCGCCCTCTCCACGTCCGCCTTGCCCGTCGCCGAGCACGCCAGCACGCGTGGAAGGAACGAGAGCAGCTGCGCCTTGAACGCGAGCTGCGCGCCCTCCAGCGAGAGTAAGTTGAGGTAGTTGCGCACGAGCGGTGCCGCGCCATCCGCGTCGGCCTCAAAGCACCCGCGGACCAGCTGCAGAAGCGCCGCCTGTTCCTCCGCAGACGCCGTGGGCATCCCCCAAGCCTCGAGCGACGCAGCCGCTGTGGCGCACGCCGTCGCAATTCGCCGGCGACGACTGCCAACCTCCGCGTCCGTGCGCGAGGCCTCAAAGAGGTCCAGGACGGCCTGCATCGCAGTGGACATGCGCGGCGGTGTGCCCGACTCGGTCTTGAGCACGCGCGCGTGGGCGACGAGCTTTGGAACGAGGTCCTCGCACTGGCGCGCGACAAAGCGGAGTATCGGCTGCTTGAAATTGCCATAGAAGGCCGCGCCCTTCGTGCGCCCGTCTCCCATGGTCCCGCGCTCGACCGCGGCAATTTGTTCGGCCTCGCGAGTCGGCAACGAATTCAGCAGATGGCCCACGAACCGATCCACGTCGACGTCAAGCGCCAGCGCCAGCTCCAGCACGCGGCCGGCGGCCTGCGCCTGCGACGGGTCCATCTCGGTCGTCGCACCCGCCGCAAACACGGCCGAGAGGAGCTTGGCTGAGAGCGACCCAGCGCTGATGCCTTCGGCCCACAGCGCCGGCATGAGCAGCTTGGACGCCAAGAGCTGCTCGTATCCGGACACGGCGGACATCAGGCCGTGCGGGTTGGCGGCAAAGTCGATCGCATCCGAGCGCAGGTCGCGCGCCCATCCCCTCGACAGCACGTCGCGGACGGCAGTCTCCAAGCTCGCTCGCGCGT
Organism: Pigoraptor vietnamica; assembly: GCA_943704525.1. Lineage (NCBI taxonomy): Eukaryota > Filasterea > Ministeriida > Capsasporidae > Pigoraptor > Pigoraptor vietnamica. Next base: position 8,280 of record CALSCQ010001775.1, on the reverse strand, counting down.
ACTGCGGCGTCTTCGACGCGAGTGATATGAGTAGCGGCGCCGTTACGCCGGGAAGACTCCCCATCGTCTTGACGTCGCCCACGTCAAAGCCGAGCTCGGCCGGGTCGACGGTTGCCGCGAGGAGGGCCTTGAAGAAATCGACAGACAACAGCCCCTCGACCACCACCGCGCCGTCGGCCGCCGGGCCGTCCAGAAGAGTCTTGACGAGCTCGAATGCGCGGACGCAGACAGTGCAGCGCTCACGCTTGAACCGGTCAATTTCGCGCGCCGTCCGCCCCTGGCTCTCCAGCTCCGCGACAGAACTGAACGCCTGCGTCTTGAAGAACACGGACACCCGGCGGACGAGCATCGACTCGGGCTGACGGAGCGCACCGGCGTCCGCGAGGAACCCGCCGGCGAATGCCCAATTGTAGCACTCGAGCGTCGCCTGCAGGGATGCAAACCACGCAACTTGCGCCTCGAGCGTGGCGGCATCCTCCCCTCGCGCAATGGCACTTTCAAACGTCGCGACGATGCCGCGAATTCCGGACGACGCGCCGCGGCGATGCACCCACTGGGCCGCCGTCGACGCGTCCTGGCCACAGCGCGGCGCAAAGTGGAAGAAGAGCTCCATGCACGCGTGCCGGTACTCCGTCTCGCGCCGTCCGCACTCGCCAAATAGCCAGACCACAAACGACGCGAGGTCGATATTTGCCTGCGTCCAGCCGACAGGCGTTCGACGGCGGCGACTGGTGCCGCACAGCAGTGTTGCGTGCTTCACCACCGTCCGCACCATGTTGGTCGCCGCGAGCGACGCCTGGCGCTGCGTGCCAAGCTCCGGGTCGTCGGCGTCCGCAAGCTTGAGTGACTGGAGGATGACGTATAGCATCTCGAGCGCAAAGGCGTCGACGAGTTCCTCGTACTCGCGCAGCGAGCGGTAAATGGCGTTGAAACCCGCCGCAGCCCCCAGACGCTGCGCGGTCGACGGATGCGCGGCCATCGAGTAGAGACGCTTCACGAGCGACTTGATGTTCGGCGGCGTCTTCGCCTGCAGCTCTTTCTGATTCGTGTGCTTCATCGTCCACGCGAAAAACTCGGTGACGCACGCGGCAGACACGTCGCGGAGAGACGTGGAGTCGGGCTGGGCGAGGCCGTCAACGACCGCGTTGAGCATCGTCGCCGTCATGGGCGACTCAAACGTCTTCGACTGCGAGAGATACCGCACCACCTGCATGACGAGTGGGCGAAACAGCTGCCTCGCGACAATCTCAACGTCGCACGCGAGGACGAGCAGCTTGGGCACAATGCGCGCAAAGAGCACGACAAACGGCTCCTGCGACTTTGCATCGCCGCTCTGCGACAGTCCGAGCGTGTAAAGCGTCAGGGCGTGGAGCAGCTCGCACGCCGCAACTTTCGTTTGGCGTTCGCTGGACGACACCGCGAGCGAAATGACGCGCGGCAGAATCGCGTCGAGCTCAATCGAGGCCTTGACGTCCACGTACGGCACGCGAAACGTCACGACGCCGTGCGAGGACCACGCCATGTGCTCGCCCTTGTCCACGCCATCACCGACCAGCGCGGCGCTCGTGTCGCCGCCAAGAAGGCCAAGGAATCGCACGAGGCGCACGCGAAAGTCTCCAATCGCCGTCCCGTCGCTGTCGGTTATGCCGCGCCCGGCTGCGGCAACGTTGACGGCGGATGGCTTCTTGACCGTGCGCCGCCGCGCGGGCGCTTTCGGGACGGAGACGGGGGCAACTGCCGCGATGCTCTCGTCAGCATCGCCGGGACCGTCGCTAATCTTGAGATATTCGTTGAGCGCGGGGAGGACTTCGCGCAACTGCGCGTCAATCTTCTCGCGGGCAAGCGTCGATGCCCAGCGCTCCATAGCGCCGAGTGCAATGGCGGCCAGCGGGAGGTACCCCAGGCCCACGCGAAACGCAATCTGGAGGGCTGGAACGTACTCGCGGATGCCGTCGTCGAGGAACTGGGAGGGCGCGGCAAGCACGGCCTGGAGACAGGCCGAGAGGAGCTCGTCGCTGTACTGGTGCAGACGAACAATGACTTCGCGTACGAAGCGGCGAAAGAGGAGAAAGCAGATGGCCCGGTCGCTCGGAACGTACGCTTCGTCGTCGCCGTCGCCGTCCACCTCCATCGCCGTGACGGCACGCGCGGCACGCGCGAGCGCCTCCTCGCCATTTCCGAGCCCCTCAAAGTACTTCGTCTTTTCGCACAGCATGAGACAGGTCCCGAAGAGCTTGTAGAACCCGCTCACGAGCGGATAGCGCGTCGACTGCACGATAATTTCCTGGCCGAACAGCTGCACCCACCGATGCACCGTGGCCGTCGGCAGTTGCGGGAGAATTGCACGGCAAAACGCGACGCACGAAATGAACACCTGAAAGTCCTTCGGCATGCGCGCCTGCAGGTTTGCCGTCGGATCGCTCGATTCGGCGGCCGCGGCGGCAGCGCCCGCACCACCACCAGCGCCGACGCCGGCCGCTTCAGGGCCCTTGCCCTTCCCGACTGCGTCAATGACAGGCTGAGCGGGCAGTTCGAGTTGCGCGTCGTTCGTCTCCGGCAGCGCAGAAAGGTCGAGGCGCCCGAGAATGCGCAAAATGCCGCGCATGAAGCCGTCGTGGATGGCGACGACGAGCTGCTGACGGACCTCTTCGGCAAGGTACGAGGGAAGAGTGGCCTCGTCAAGCAGACTCAGCCACAAAACGCGGTAGTCGGCGTGGACGTTGTCGTCCGCAATGGCACCTGTGTCCACTGCTCCCTCCTCGAACGCATCGTCGCCAACCACGGGGTGGGAGAGCGTGCTCACGAGGCCCTGGAACACTGTGGCGAGACAACGAACAGACACCGTCAGCGAGAACGCAGACAGCGGGTCGCACACACATCGAAAACAAGCGTTGGAGAGACACTCACTGAGGCGACCCAAGACGGTACGAAAGACCTCTCCCTTCTCAAACAGCGCGAGCAGGAGGTGCGCGACGGCCTTGCACCCGCTTGCTCGCTGTCCCTTCGGCATCGCCGGGAAGGTCGAGATAAAGTACGACGCCAAGTTCTCGACGGGCGAGACAAGGCCCTCGGGAAGCGTTCCAAGCTGGCGCAGAATGCTTGCCACGGCGTTCAGAAAGCTCGGCAGGTGTGCCAGCGACTCCTCCGACTGGGGCGCATCACTGTGGCGGAAATGGCAAGCATCAGCGAACCCGCACAAGGACGAAGGACAAAAGTACAAGGGATCTCACCGCAGGTAGAGAATTTCGGTGCGCTGAAGCATGTCTCCGAACATCGTGCGAATCTGCGCGTCGCTGCAAAACAGGCGGCACGCGGGCGCAAAGTAGCCGTAGCCGCGGATGGCAATCGCAACGGCGCGGGGGTCGCTGTCCGGGGCCCGGAAAATGCCACCAAACTCGCGCACAAAGTACTGTCCGTGTTTGTTGGACCAGATGCGTTGTTAGAAAACACACAAGAGGTGAAGTGCCCACCCGACAAGTCGCACCTCGAAAATGGCTCGCTTGTCGAGGGCAACGTTGCTCGAGACAATCACAGAAGCGACCTACGCGCACGCAGTGTCCAGTGAGTATGGGCACTGAAGGAGCGAAGTGCGGGGTGGGAATGCGCGACGCAAGTCATTAGAATTACCTGCTGCAAGAAAGACTCGAGTGCCGCAAAGGCAGCGTTCTTGAGGTCGCGGTTGCCGTGCTGGCACCACAGGCGGATGCGCGCGTACATGGCGTCGTAGTCGGCGGCAAGGTACTCCTTGAACTGAGATGCATGCCGCGCGATCAAGTTGAGCGCAGCTGCGCGCAGGAGAGGAGGACGAAGCAGGGTCAGAAGGGTGGAGCCGAGAATGTGACAGCCGCATTAAACTGAACGGCTGAAGTTACGCGAGAATGGCACGAGAGACTACTCACCAATGTAGAGTTTGTAGTCGTTCGCATTGACGTCCTGAATGAACTTTTTCGAATAGCTGTAAATCTTCTCAGCCGCCGACTTCTCGCCTGGCGTAACGAAGAGAAAGCTGAACTTAGCGAACGACTACACACACACAGCGGACCCCACGCAACTCACGCGCGCTAAACGCACACGCACACGCACGCACCTTCCGCGACAGACTTTGTGAACTGCGTGAGGCACGCTGTAAGGCCGCGCACCGAGCCGACGAGGATGGGATAGTCCGGCTTCGGCTTGGTCATTTCCTTGTCGAGGCACGTGAAGTACACTTCGATGAGGCGCTGGGCGCGCGTCGACTTGACCGCTCCGCTGCCGGCGACGCTCATCATCTCCTCGGGGTAGTGCTCGGCGATCGTGCCGAGCAGTTCGAGCACATTCGCCTTCACTGCGGTGCGTTATAAAAGTTACAGCGGCGCAATTAGTCCACCGTGTCGTGTAGTAACTCCCAATAAAGCTCGTTTTTTAAGCATAGACAGGGTCTCCGTCGCTGGCAGCCTTACCAGTGGGTGTCGCGGCAGTTCGATAAAGCTCGTGCCAGTAACTGTAGGCAGGGGGAGATTCGTACGGAAGTCAAAAATATGCACGCGCGGTACGTAACGGCGTTGCACAGACCAGACAACCCACGTTTCAATGAGCTTGTCCATGTCAAACTCCTTCGACGACGCCTCCATGCCCAGCATGAGAAGAGCCTTGAGGGGCTCAAATGACGCGTTCTTGACGGCCGCACGCGGGTCCTGGAAGACCTTCAGGCAGCAATTCTGTCGCAAAAACACATCAGTAACATGATGCCACTCACACGCAACACACACAAAAAACAGAAAGTGACGACGCCCACCTTGATCGCCAGTGCGTACGCGCGGAGGCGTTGCCCAGCCTTCTGGATGTAATCTGCGAGCAGCGCCAAAGCGGCGACCTTTGCCTTGTCGTACGACTCGTTCGCGGCGCGATCGGTGAGAAAGGCGAGGATTCCCTTGGACGGGTGAAAGAGGAGCGACGACGTGTGCGCTGTAGATCGAGAGAGTGTCGATGGTGAAAAACCAACGCCTTGCACGCAATATTAAACTCTGCATCAACCCACCAATCTCCGCCTCAGTTGACCCCCGGAGGGCGGCACTCCGAACATCCTCGACAATATTCACTGCCTCGTGGAAGCGCCGCGGTTGCGTCGAAGCGAGGTTCTCGCGCAGTTCCTCCAAGCTGCGCTCGAGAGAGTTCATCTTCGCTCGACAAACAAGAGGCCGCGTGAAACAGGGAGCGTGTAACAGGCGGGGCGCAGAGATGCGCCCGCCGCGGAAAAGGAAAAGTCAATGGAATGCAGGCGCGCAAAATGCCACGCAATGCTTTCGACAGTGACAAGCATGAAAGGGTTTTTTTTGGGAGTGTAAAAGTGCAATGCCGTCGTCTCATCAGCTGAGGTGAAACGCAATGAGACAAACTCACGGCTCAAGTGGAGCATTGGCGCGCTCGAAATTTCCGATTCGGAAATTTACATTGTCGATTTCAGTATGTAATATTAACTACCGGAATTACATTCCAAATCTTCCGATATCGTAACGAAATGTTACTTTATGTACCAGGCCGACTCGAGTCACTGACTCAGCCCTTCGCACCGCAGACAAACGCTCCCGACCGCAGCCGCTCCTTGAGCCACCTTCCAAACGCGGGACTGTGCGTCTCCACCTCTTCGACAAAGTCGTCCGTCGCACGCACGATAGGAATGCGGAAATCGATCGCCGCTTGCAGCCCCCCCCCCCCCCCCCCCCCCCCCCCCCGAGCGTTGTCTTGGCATAAGCGGCGCATGTCGAGCGGACGAACGACAAACTCGGCGCCGAGACACGCCTCGAGTGCGAAAATGTCGTACATGATCGCATTCGCAAACTTAATTGGGCGAAACTGCGGAAAGTTGTTCAGAATGTCGCACCAGAACTGAGCTCGTGGATAAACCCCGCGCCGGCGTCCGCCACACTGTTGCGCACACAGCGCCCGAAAGCGAGCGGCTCATTGGCCTCAAACCACCGCAGAAATTCAAGCCGTCCGTGGCGCAGCGCCGCGTTGATTGCACCGTCATATTCCCCGTCACGCTCGGACGGGGAGAGGCGCTCACGCAGGAAGTGAAACAACTCCCATCGCCGCGACCGGCAGGCCGCATACAGCGGCGCCCTCAGGCCGGGCACGCGACGGCCAATCATGCGCGCCAGGCGCACGTGTCCCCCCCACACCGCTCTCTCCAGCACGTACGTCAGATTGAACGACTTCGTCTCGGTGTCGAAGGCACGCGGCTGTCGCGCCGCCACCGAGTCCGTCACCGTCGCAACGCGCGTATTCACATCGATCATGTACGAAACGACGTCGAAGTGACCCGCGAGCGCGGCCTTCTCAGGAGCGTGAAGTACGTGTTTCTCCCGGTAACGCAGCGCCAATGTCTCGTACTCGCGCAAGAGTATGCCAACGACATCGAGTCGCGTGCACAAATGGCGCAGCAGTGCAGCGTCGCCCTCTGATATGGCGCGGTAAAACAAATCTAGCGCAATGTCGTCCGCCTCGCTCTGCGGCATGGCTTGCGCGAACCTGCACGCGAAGTCCACGAATTCCCCCGAGAGCGGGCAGGCGGACCCGCTGTCCGAGCGCATAAAGACGCCAATTCGCCCTCCGAACCGCATCCACTTGAGATCTGCATGCGCACGGAAGACATCGCCAACAGAGATCATGTCCTTCGCTTCCATGTGCGCGGCCACCTCTCTGGCCACGTCGTGCTCGCCGTGGAACAGGAGTTGGACAAGTATCTCGCGTCCGCGCGCGGCGACCTTAGTGGCATGCTTGGCCTCCGCCCGCTTTGAATCGACTGCGCGCAGCCGGGCCACGAGGTCCGCACTAAAAGTAGCATGGCTCGTCGCCATCATGTCCTGGCGATCGCGCCCAAGTGACGCTTGAGAGCGCGTTGTGACGAGATCGAGCACCGCGGCAAAGTGCGCGTCGTCGGCGTGTTCCGCGAAGCTCACGAGCGCATCGTCCCTTCAGCATCGTTCATGCGACGACACTCGACGTATATCGCCTCGATCACAGTCGCGTAATTACTGCCGCCCTTTTCAACAGGCACACGGAACGTGCCGTGAAGGTGCGACCGATAGCAATCGAAGCAATCGGAACCCCAGTGTGCCAGGAGAGGAAGCAGCCGCAGAATGAGGTCCATTTCGGCTTCCCGACGGATGGCGTCCTCATCCAAATCGTGCTGGAGGCACCCCCGCGCCCTCGCGAGGAGAACAAGCCCATGCGCGCGGGAAGGGTCGCGAAATCCGCTTGACACTATACGCTCGTCCGGAGGAACATCGAAGACGCGATTACATGCATGAACACGTACACGTCCCAGTTTTCGTACAGCGCTAACGTAGGCTCATTTCCCTCGTCACACTTGCTGCGACAGTCCGACACGCGACCCCGCTTGACATCGTCCTCGCAGAGCAACTCGACCAGCTCCACGTGTCCGTTGCGCGCGGCGTTGTGAATGTCCCAGTGGCGATAGGGGCGATACTTGGACAGGTCGCTCGCAACGCACCTATCGACAACGTCGCGAAAGCGGTCCAGAAATCCGCGCAGCGTCTTGCACATCGCGCGCAGGTGACCGAAGTCCGTCAGCGTGAAGCGGCCCACCTTGACGAGATGCAAGAGCACCTCGGGCGAAAGAAGGTCGAGGAGCGGCGAGAAATCGTCAGGACGGCCGTCGCCCATTGTCGCCCGCGAGGTGGCCGCCATAACACGAGAAGGCGATGTGGGTCGAAACAAGGGACGTTTGCCTGACGAGACCGCACGAGTGGTTGAGGCCGCCACGCCAAGGGACAGCGTGCGCCTGAATGGCCGCGCGCCACAACGAATGCGACGTGTGTGCCAACGAAAGGCGAGCCTTACAGATGGGAAAAAAAAGCGAGGCGACTTTCGTGTGGGACTCTGTGTGTATGGGATTGGTCATGGAAATGATGACATCATCAAACTTTCCCGCGTTTTTCTGTTCAAAAGCGAGCTCACTGTTCCTTTAGTTTCAACATTTCGAGCGGCGGTGTGGCGATGCCAACTCAACAATGCGGCCATTCAGTGTAATCGTGGCCGTGTGCAGCGCAAACATGGGCATCGGCAAGGACGGCAAGCTTCCATGGCGGCTCAGGTGGTTTAATGCTGCATGTGTGTGTGTGTGTGTGCGTGTGCGTGTGGTGTGTGTGTGTGTGTGTGTGCGTGTGCGTGTGGTGTGTGTGTGTGTGTGTGTGTGTGTGTGTGTGTGTGTGTGTGTGTGTGTGTGTGTGTGTGTGTGTGTGTGTGTGTGTGTGTGTGTGTGTGTGTGTGTGTGTGTGT
>CALSCQ010001773.1:0-31798 GCA_943704525.1 Pigoraptor vietnamica | reverse complement strand
AGGGCATTTGGTGATGCAGTGCTATCTTGGAGTAGTTGCCTTGACTTGGACCGGTGCCTTGGGCTTGCACTCCTCGAGCAGTGCCCGCAGGTCGCTTGCGAGGTGGCATCTGCGTACCACGAAATGGGTGTGTGTTGTGGCGTGTTACGGAGGGAGGGAGGGAGGGAGGGAGGGAGGGAGGGAAGTGCATTCTGCATCCACGTAATCCTGTAGTCACTGTGCATCTGCATGCAATACTGTGACCATTGTGCGTTGTTGCTGTGGTGGTGGGCTGATGGCGTGCTGATGACGTGCGCTGCAGGCAAGACATGGACGGGCATCTGCATGCTCTCCAAGGCAATTCGCCGCGATCCGTCGTCCACGTGGATGCTCGCGCACCAGGCCGACCTGCTCCTCCAGAAGGTACAGAGGGCACGCGGCTTGTTATCCGTGCCGCGAGTCTTGCGCTGAGACGGTCTCTCCACTCTGAATGCAGAACAAGATTGGCATTGCGCTTGAGTTGGCTCGTGCCACTGTGGACATTGATCCCACGCATACGCGCGCGTGGATTGTGCTGGCGAAGGCTTATGCCGCCGCTGGCGACATCGAGATGGTGAGTGTGTTACATCTCGCTGCTCCACATTCATAGCAGCTGCAGTGCATGCTCCATGTGGTTCTGGCGCTGATCGTCGTTTGCTTACGCAGGGTCTCGTGGCACTCAACGCCGCGCCGATGGCGGTGGGGCCTGAGCTTGTCCTGCCGGAAATGCCGGCGCCCGCGCGCAAGCTCAACAGCGACGACGCCGTGCTGCAGATGCTGGTTGAGGAGCAGCAGGTGTGTGGCCACTGTGTGTCTGCGGCGGACGGAAAGCGAGAGGGAGAAGGGGACTGACTGTTGTCTGCCGCTGCAGGGGAGTGAGTTGGGCGTTGTGCCTGCAGCCGCTCTCCGGGGCACCTTCGTGGACGCGTACGCCGTGTTGTGCACCATGCTGCGGCAATGCGGCTGGGACAAACTTCTGTTTCACCGCTCGCGCGTCTTTGTCATGGACGACGAGGCCGCGCGCCCGGAGTCATCCGGCGACACGCGCACCGCACGCGCCGACTCGCGCGAGAGCAACGCGCCCGTGCCAGGGACGCCCGAGCCACCGCGCGCCGCTACGAACGGCGCCGGCGCCACACTGTCTCCCGAAGACTGCGCCGAATCTCTGAAATCGGTGTCGCTGTCTGATGTGAAGTGAGTCCCCTCGTACTGTCTGTGCCCCTGGGTGTGACACACACACACAATTTAACTCACAACGCCCGTCTGCTTTAGGCCTGGCAATGTCGCGGTGCCGGAGCCCACGACGCCGCGGCCGCAGCACGCGAACGGACGTCTCGCGGTCGCTCGGACGCAAAGCGGCGGCAGTGCTGCGACGGCGAGCGTGGCGGACGAAGGAGAGGGGCGCGACGAGGGTGCGCGGCCGTCTGCCGAGAAGCGCCTCTGCGAGAAGTGGCTGGACCACCTCTTCATTGCCCTCTACGAGGTACGCTGGCGCCCACGGCCCGTGTGGCTTGTTTGCGCTTTCATTTTGGGCGATTTGGCACACGCTGCTGCATTTAACGATCGCTCTGCGCTGCGCAGGACTTCAAGCGGTACACGATTTGGCAGGCGCACGATGACCACTTCCACCGCGCGAACAAGGTGCCCGTGCGGTCGGGCGGGGACTGGATCCGCCTGGGCCAGCTGGCGGAGCGACTCGGCCACAAGGCGAGCGAGCGCCGCACTGCTGCGTCTTGAGTTTGTGTTTGTGTGTGTTTTATCGTAAGTTCATTGTGTTAACGGCTCTCTTTTGACAACGCGCAGGCGGCGGCCACGGAGGCATACGAGTCGTGCGTGATACACGGCTTCTCGCTGCGCGGGTGGCTCGGCGTGCTGGACATGCACTCGCGCGAGGGACACGTTGAAGAAACCCTCACGGCCATCGACCACATTGCGCATTTCTACTCGTGCCGTCACTCGCTGAAGGTGTGCCATCGTCCCCACCCATCCGTCCCATGCTTTGGCTTTGAATTGACTGCCGGATGGTCTGACCTTGCTCTGTCGCGCGCAGTACCACATGCGCCACGGCCCCCTCCCCCAGGCACTCGCTCGCCTGATTGCCGCACACGGCGCCGCCCGCGTGCGCGAACTGGCGGGTCCGCTGGCCGCGCCGGGCACGCCAATCGACCGCCTTTTGGCCGAGGCAGCGCAGTGGGGCGTCGCGGACACGCGCATTGCTCCCCCGGATGGGCGCCGCGCATCGACACTCTCGGCGAACGACGAGGGCACGCCGGCGCCCGTGAGCACGGAGGCGCTGTAACCACAACCACTGATAAATATGCGCACCGCAACAGAGAATCTCTGTTTCTGTGATGGCCGACTTCATTTTCGGCTGAGTATTTTCACATTTTCGTACACAAGGATCATAAGCACCTGCAACGTGGAAGGAGGATTAGAGGGAGGATTAGGGACCGGCAATTGAATGGAGTGCACACGCACGTGGGCATCTGCGACACCCACCGACACGGGCGCCATATTCATCACACGGGCGGAGAGACCCCGCGTGAAGCCTCGCACACCATCCTCGCGAAGCAGGGTGGAGACTGTGTGTCGCAGCGAGCTCTTCTCGACCTATGACCGCAGAGATGTCGTTACAACGCCGAACGATGAACGTGTGGGACAGGTCTGACCCGCCGACACTGTGACACCAGCCCACCTGCAATCGCGTCTTCACCACGTCCAGAGGGTTTGTGACAGTCGCGGCGACTGTTGCCGCGCTGAGAGCCGAGCACACGTGTACCGCAGTCTGCTGAACCTCCGGTGATGGCCGCATGGGGAGCGCTGCGCTGACCGACGGGACGATTCGCCCCCCAAACAGCTGCTTCGCCATCGCATACGTCGCCCACCACGTCGCAGACGACGGCGCGTACAGCATCATTGATACAAGATAGCCGCGATAGAGGCCACGCACGCCCTCCGTGCGCAGAATCTCTAGCGTGATCTGGATGCCGCCCCGTGGGCCTCGCGGTACAGCCTGCGCTGCCTGCGGGGCCGTGTGCGCCGACGACGCGGACGGCGCGGCTTGGGAGGCGCGTTGCCCTTGCAGCATAAGCCTGTGCAGAGGTTCGCATGAGTGCAATCCGCGACCACCGGCAGTGGGCACAGCACTCACCGCTGCGACACAATGTCGACGGGGACGACAATTGTCTGGGACATGAGCGACGCAAGGCCGCCCGCAAAGAAATTCCGCATGAGCTCTGCGCGCGGACACACGGTCGTCAGGCGAAAACGCGCACACACGACACGCCGCGCACTGCAAGCGCACCCTTTCGCGTCCCGTCGACGCCCTCGATCTGCAGCTCTCCAAACTTGGCCTTGAAGAGTTCATAGGACGACAGATAGACCATCTGCGCCGGCAAAATCCCAAACGCAACCGTCGTAAAGCCTGCGCAAGGACATGTTCGCACAGCGCCCGTTAGCAGGCGGAATGCGCTTCGTTCGCACGCACTTTTCGCGCACGCACCCTTGTACAAGCCACGAAAGCCCTCGTACTGGATGATCTTGCGAAAGACATCGAGCGTGCCGCGGTACTGCACGGGGCCACCACGGCGCTGTACTTGCAGCCGCGTCTTCACGAGTGCGGCGGGATACACGAGCGCACGCACGCAGAAGAAGAGCGAGGACGCCAGGCCAAAGAACTTGCGCTTATCGAGATCATCCCAGTTGACATCCGCTGGCCGCGTCCCATCGGCAGCACCTCTTGGCGCAGCGGCCATGCTGCCACGCGCAACCGAGTGCGCACATGCACTGCGCAACGGTGCGAAAGAGAGAGGGAGTGTGCGTGTAAACGTGTGCTCTCGTGAGCGTATTCTTGTGTGCACCGGCAGCGGCAAGACAGTGCACCACCGCGAGTGGGAGCAGGCGACTGTCCCAAGCAAAGAGTGATGCCTTGCCGAGGACCCAAAGGATGAAGGGAACGGGGGTTTTGTAGCAGAGAGTGTGTGCGTGCGTGTGAGGCACGAGGTAACAAAAACCGCCGTTTGAATGGGTGTGTGGCCGACAGCCACACGTCACCATGACCGAGCTCTCGGCCGGCCGGTATCAGCACACACACACACACACACTTGTCGGCGCTCTTGCACACAGGGCAGAGGACCGTTTACAGGGACGCTTAGCGGACTTCGACCTGCCCGCGCAATAGGGACTTCGAAAGGGTGACTCTGTTCCGCGCCAGTCGAACGCACGGAAATCGCAAACACACGCAGTCGGAACGCAGTCACACACGATTTACCATTGACCGACACCCACGCCTCAATAACTTTCAACACCGCATACACACACGGGACATGGCGTCCGCGTTAGCTGAAGATCAGGGCGTGCCGGTCGACGAATCGGCGACAGATGGGCGCCCGGCATCCATTTCACAAACGAGCGCCGACAGTGCTGCGAGTGCGGGAGACGAAGGGGAAGGGCGTCCTGCTGGCTTTGCGTCGTACCAAGATGCGCGAAGAGCGTCTGCTGCCGCTGCGGCCGCTGCACACGGCGCGCGTTTAAGGGCCATGGACGCGAACATTGAGCACCTCTCGTCCGATCTGTTCGAGAAGGTGTTTATCTTGAGTTCTCTTTGTGTGCGCATATGCATGTTGTGTGTGTAGTGTGCCCGTGTGCCTGTATATTTCTCTGTGATGATGTGATGATGTTTATGCGCGTGCGCACTCTGTAGGCGAATGCAGATTGCCCAGCTCAGACCGTTCTTGTGCCGGTCGCAGTTGTCTGAATATGTGTCGGGAGAGATGCGTGTGACGACCGGCGAGTTTGGCCTGCTTCGCGAGCTGAACGAAGTATCCACGCGAAAGTACATCGAAATGACGGCGCTGGCGGCTGGCCTCAACTCGTCCATGCTCTCCGTGCGCGAAAAGTGTGAGTGTTTGTGCGCTTTTGTGTGGAAGTCGGTTGATGTGCTGCGTGGGTCTTGCGTGTGCCAGTGTGCTGCAAGTGAGTTGTGCTCGGGTCCAGTATTAGATGTGCGTGCTTGTGTGTGCTTGCGGTCCCAGTGTGTTGTGTCACTTGGTGCGCTCCGTGGGTCCGGGTGTACTGCGAGGCTGTTGATGTTCACAAGAGTGAGTGCGGTGACTAGTCAGACCATCCCCTCCCTTCCATCAATGTTCGTAACCCATTGTCTCCCATTCAGACCGCGAGCTCCAGCCCCTCCTCGATCAGATCGACACAATCAGCGACAATGTGGCCGAGCTCGAACAGGCCGCCATGCGCCTCGACGACTACTCAAAGCGACTTGGTGGGTGGTGCGCAGCAGCCGACCGTGACACGGCGACCGACAGCAACACACGAACGCGAGTACTAGTGCTGACCCGTCACACTCCCGCAGAGGCAAAGTTCAAGAAGCTCGAAAAGCGATGACGACAAGCAGCCCAATAAAAAACAACAGCAAATGAAGAGAGGGAAGGGAAAGCGGCTACAGAATGTCAGGGTCTCTATTGGTCGCATGGAGCAGATGCCTCCCGTGCATGCCACACACGGACAGAGGGCCAAGAGGGGGCGCCTATTCGTCGTCCGACTCCTCGTCCTTCTTCTTCTCGGGCGCAGCATCCGTCGTCTTCTCCGGGGGCTTGAGCGCCTTGGTCGTCGTGTAAATGTACTGCGAGTGGTGGAGGCTCACCGGCTTGATGAGCTCCTTCTCGCGGAGCTCGCGGAGGACGGCGCGGGCGAGCGAGCCACGGCAGCGGAGACGCTCAGAGATGACCGACGGCGTAATGAGGCGGTAGCCTGGCACCTGCGACAGCCCAACAAAGAGCGTCACCGCGTGCACTCGACGACCGCCGACTACCGATAACATGGCCCTGTTTTTTCTTGCTTGCAATCATGGCGCACACATACCTCCTTGAGCATCTTCTCGTAGCTGGCCTTGTCGAAAAGGACGGCGTTCTCGAGCTTGTCGCGGACCTTGCCCTTGGACCACTTCTGCTCGCGCACAGTTGCCACCGAGGTAAGACTCTCGTCACACATCAAACGCCAGCCACTCTCTACAGCGAGTGCAGCACAAGCACATCATAACGCGCACACTGGCACGTGCCACGGACCTTCTTCTTGGCCTTGCCACCACTCGCGGCAGCCGCGGCCTTCTGGGCCTTGGACTTGGTGGGGACCTTGGGCGGCTGCACACACACACACACACTTAGCCCATGAAAGCACAAAGGAGGCGTCCACCGCCATACACTCGGCAACGAAAGAGAAACCGCACGACTTCCCCCCTCCAGTCCACCGCAAGCCCAGTGCGGCCGTCCGATTACTGTGTCTATCTCTTCGCAGCTACCCTATTGACGTCGCTCCCATGTCGGACAAAACGCGCATCCCCTCGATGCACCCACCATCCTCCCAGGCAATCCTTACAGAGAGATAAGGACAGAAAGAGGAAGAGGCTGTTGCGCAGGGGATGCACAGATGAAGGCAAGGGAGCGATGGGCGAGAGAGAGAGAGAGAGAGGGAGTGAGAGAGGGGGGGGAGAGAGAGGGACGCGACACGAGTGGTGATTGCGGCGGATATTACTGAAGCCCTTCACTATGGCCCGAGTACCGCATGCGATTTTATTACGGCACAACACGGGTTTGTATGGAGCACCCCGGATGAATATGTCACGTGAAATCACGTGAACATACGTAACATACGGTTACTAACCACTTTTTTCATTGACGACCGGAAAACAACGGTGTTGCACTTCGCACCTGCGTCAGGCGCAAGGGGCGACAATACGCCATCGTGCAGTTCAGGCACGCATGACACACACATGCACCTCCGCTGCACAAACTGAACGATGCTCGTGCGAGCAGCGCGATCTGCGTCACGCCTGCGCACGCCTCGGTTTCTTGTGAGGCCCCTCAGCACAGGCCCCGCCACCGACATTGACGGCAGCTTCGGTCGACCGCCGCCAGAGGGCGCGTACGAGCAAGGGTCCGCGCCGGACATCGCCGGCTTCGTGCGGCAGTACTTCTACTACCTTGATCACCACGTAAGTAGCTGGAAAATGGGCTGCGGGCACTATGCGCTCACGCGGCGCACGCCAGGGCCAGCTGTTCTTGCACGACGCCAAGATCAAGAACTTTGTCACGTGCTTCAAGGAGAAGAAGTTCCTGGATTTCTTCTTCGCGCGCGTGCGGCCGAACACGACCGGCCGATACGCCGAGCCCTTTCCCTATGTCAGCAAGTGCGGCAATGAGCTGGTGCGTGACGTCACGCGCTTGTGCTGCTGTCTCTTTTATGACTTACTAGTCGGGGCTTCTACAGAACTACCTCAGCGTCAACGACACGCCCATTGTGTTCCACACACTGACCGAAGGTGGGCGTCAGTTTGCGCAACTGCTCGCCTTCAATGCCCGTCTGAGTGCAGCGCGCCGCAGACGACCGTCTGGTCTACGGCGGCACGCTGTCCGTGCCATTCGATCCGCGTGCCCTGCACCTGTCGGCTGTTGGCCGCATGTACCACCCCTCGCCCATGAGCGGCCTGGCGCTTGTACGCTCCGCCATTGCTGTCGAATTGGGGCGCACGATTGTGTTTCGCGACGACGGGACGTGTTTCGTGACCTACAAGGGCAACTCTTATCCCGTGCGCACGGTCGAATAAATGCATGGGACGACGCGTGAATAATAAGCATCTTTTTTTTGTTCTTTTCTGCGCTTTCGCTTTGCAACGCTATTGGATGACGCACTTCTTGCTCGGCCGTGGAGTGCTGCTGGCGCTGTCGCTCGCAGACGGCCTGTTCGCTGCCACGACAGAATTTTGCCGCTGCAGCCCCGACGGCGCGCGCGGAGGGCCACTTGCAACGGCGCTCGTAATAAGGCTGACAGATGGCCCTCCGTCGTCCGCGCGGGCGGCACCGGGGGATCGCGCGGCAGACGCAATGCTGACGCTCGCTGTCGAGATGGATGTCACCGACACGGCCGAGGCGTCGATCGGGGACGTTGCATGTGATGCGGTGTCCGCTGTTGGCGGCGACGCGGGGCTGCTCGAGGCCGGTGGTGTCGGTTGAGCGCTTGCATCCTGCGCCGGGGACGCGCGCGACGTGCTCGAATCCGACGGGGGCGTGGTGGTGGCGGCGGGAATAAGCCCGAGCTGTTCTCGTGTTCGGCGGAGATTCGTGCGCACGCGCTCCGTGTACGGGTGCCGCACGCCGAGCCACTTCTCTCGGATGGCAAGCGCCCGCTCGTACAGCGGCACGGTGCGCGTGAGCTCTCCCTTGCTCTTGTAGAGCGCGCCAATGTTCACGAGCACGCGCGCCACCTTCGGGTGCCAGGGGCCGTGCAGCCGCTCGCGAATCGGGAGCGCCTTGAGGTAGTAGGCCTCGGCCAGATCAAACTTGCCCATGCCGTCGTACGCGAGGCCCAATCCAACATACGTCTGCGCCATCTCCTCCGACTCTTCCGGGAACAGCCGCTGGCGAATGCGCAGCGCCTCCTGGTACAGAGGCAGCGCGCGGTCGTACTCCTTCTCGACGTAGTAGATGTCTGCGAGCGCAAAAACGCTCACGGCGACCTGCTCGCTGTCCGCGCCGAGCGTGCGCTTGTACATCTCGATCGCCTTTTCGCGCAATTTCTTAGACCCGTTGCGCCCGTTCAGGCGACCCTGGTTGCCCTTGGCGAGCGAGAGGTTGTAGTACGCATCCGCGAGCCGGCGCCCGTACCACCCCTGCAAGATTGCCAGCAGGAGCGACGCGTTCGTCGCCGCCACGCGCCCAAAGTCAAGGGACGAGTCCCGAATGGTGCTGCGAAACGCAAGCACGCGCAGGTGCTCAACGCGCGCCTGCGGATCCCCCTGGAAAGCCGCCGCGGTCAGCATCGAAGGCGCGTCCTCTGCGCTCGCCGAAGGCGCCGCCCCGTCCCCATCCGCTCCGTCCGCGCGCGCGGTACCTTTTACTCGACCGAGTAGGTTCGACACGACAGACATGAAGCCCGTCGAAGGGCGCGCGCCCACAGAAGACGCGCGGCCGCCCACTCCCGACCCCTGGCCATGCGCGGCGTGCGCCTGCGATGGCGCTGCGCCGGTATTTGAGTCATCCTCCTCGAGGGTGCGGTCGTTCGGAGCCAGAGCCGCGTAACGGTGGAGCGCAAACTCGACGCCCTTTTGAAACAGCGTCTCGGCAAGGCGGTAGTGGCCGTACTCGCGGACAGTGTGCGCCACGACAGCCATCGCGTCTAGTGTGCGGTCCTCGTCGGCGAGCGCGGCAAAATCCGAGCACAGCAGCGCCGCGGGGTCGTCCACCGGCAGCACCATCGGCGCAGCTATCGACGCGTACGGATCTTTTCCATCGAGCGCAAGGGTAACGGCGCGCCAATCGACGTGCGGGGAACGCAAACGCAGCGCACGGATGAATTTCCGCTGACACACGTGAAACCACACTTCCTGGCGCATGCCGACATCGCGAAAGCGGCGACACACGCACGCGCTACGCAAAATATCCGCCGGGTCGAGGAAGGAAAAGATCGTAAAGAGAAGGTCGTCGTGCAGCTCCGTGACGGTCAAACGCACATTGAGAGGGCGTGTATACATCAGACGTTGTGCGAGGAGGCGCGTTTCCGTGGGGTCTGCGGTGCTTGCCTCGCCATCCAAAGCGCCCACAGAGCCGCCGCGCAGCGCAGTGGCGAAGGTGTCCGGCGGCGACGCAAAGCCCGGCGACCCACGACAGATGCCGTCTTCGCCGCTCGAAGGGCCAGGGCCCGCAATGGGCACGGGGTAACTGTGGCGCACAGAATCGGCAGGGCACTGCGCGTGCGCCATGGCGCGCTTCGGTTCACGCTCGTCCATTTCAAAGGAAGGCCATGGTCGACCGTTCGAGAGAAGGCGTCTGTGGCAGTTATCACAAACCGACAAACACGACGCAGGATGCACACACGTGGTCTTACGCAGTTTTCCGGCGATTTTTTCCCTTTTCTTTTCTTCCTTTCGTCGTGTGTTGCGGCAGTGAAGGACAGTGCGCAGCAATACAACGCGATAGCCGAGCCCAAATAGGCAATTCTTATGCTTATTCTATATAAAGGCATATAGGGTCCTTTGTTTCTTAATAAGGTGAATTCCTGCCATGCAGATCGTCGTTCACCGCCGGGTTCGCAGCACCTCGCGAGGTTCGGCGTGCGAGTCGCAGGGCGCTCTCTCTCTGCGACGCCGAGGCCGTTTTCTGCAGTCGAACGTGCCCCATTACCCTGGCCATAATATGACATGGCCGATTTATTTTTCGGATGCAATATTCTGGAGCCCGGGCCGCCGGGCAGTTGAGTACTGGCCAGCCGGCAAGAGATTAGCAGCGCGTCTCAAATTGGCCGCTGGACCTCTTCAATTCGTGTTTGCCATTCGAAAGTGTGCGTCATTAAAGTCGTAAAAAGAGCAAAATGAACTCAGAATGGCTGAACGCGAAAGGATTCAATTGAGTGCGTGGAACTGTAACAGACCAGTGACGTCATGTTTGGTGAACGCACGTGCAAAGCCAACTCCACGCTGTTCGTGCATTTACTTTGCAAAATCGAAGACGCTGTCTTATCGAGGCAACCAGACGCTTGTTTGTCGAGCACATTGAGGCTGCCTTAGTCGAGGCAAGCACAGGCGCTTGTTTGTCAAGCGCTACGAGAGAATGGCGATCATTGGCATCGAGGCGGCGCCTGCGGACGGAATTCGCTTTTCGCACCCACAGACGCGGTTTGTGGTCGGCAGCCAGGACTTTGGAGAGGGCGCGCTCTTCGTGACGGAGAGGCGAGTGGGGAAATTCGCAGGAAATGTGCTTTGGGCGCGTGTGGTGACTGAATTATCGCACTGCGACGCAGCAATTTGGCGTGGTGGAATGCGCCCGAGGGAAAGGGCTTTGCCGTCGATTACCCGTCCATCGCAATGCACGCCGTGTCGCGGGACGCGGGCGTTTTCAGTGCGCCGTGCATCTACTGCCAATTGGAAGACGATGGCGCGGAAGGTGCGTTGCGGTGGTGCGAGGTGCTTGCGGCTTTCGCTGACACAGTCACGCGCAGAAGTGCGGGAACTGCGCCTTGTGCCGAGTGACCAGAGTGTTCGTAAGTGTTATTGTCCCTGTGTGCTTGCGCGCTTCGCTGTGCCCGTCTCTCTCCACATTGTGCGCTTCGTTTCACGCTGTGGGCATCTCTGCGTCTCATATTTGTGGAATGCCCAGTGATGTCCATCTACACGGCCATGTCCGACTGCCAGGCACTGCATCCAAGCCCTGACGAGGATACGCAAGGTGAGACTACGTGTTGTGCTCCGTGTGCCGTCCGCCCCCCCCCCTCCTCTGTTCGCTTAACAGCGTTTTTGTCTCCCAGGCGATGATGAGATGTTCATGAACGTGGACGAAGTCCGCGCGGGTGCTGCGGAGGAGGTGAGCGCCTCGTTCTTGCCGTGCCCTTCCCGCTGCTGTCCCGTGACCTGCTATACTTCCACGCAGCGCCTGCGACACTTCGAGTCCGTCTTTTCTGCGCCTGATGGGCACAACGGCGACGGCTCGAACGGCGACGACGACCGATACGAGGACGCCGACGACATGGAGCAGTAACGGGGAACCGGGTGGTGCTGGACTGTTAAACTCGCTTGCGTTGCCGCCATTACAAACACTCTCGCCACTACATTGTGTACCTACATGGCACACACCGTGCTGTGCACAGTGCCTACGCGCAACCGCTGCCGCACGCGCAACACGCAACGCAAACGCCACACGCACGCGCACGCACGCACTCACGCGGCCACGAGCATTTCGTTGCGGGGCTCCGCGCCGTACTTCCCGATGAGGTCGAGGATTGTGGGGTAGACCTCCATGTGCGCACGCGTGCCCCACAGGTACTCCATGTGGTTGTACTCGGCCTCCTCGCGCACAAGGACGGGCTTGATCCGCTCGAGAAGGCGCGGCACGTCAATGATGCCGTCGCGCGCCCCGTACAGCACGGCGACGGGGCACGTGACGCGGCCGAGGTCGTACTCCGGGGGCTCGTCCGTGCCGTATCGCCGGCGGTTGTGCACGCGGCCGCGGTCCATTGGGCGGAATTTGCCTGCAATGTCACGTGAAAGTCAGACAACAAATGCAAGTAGAAGGGCAGAGGGACGTCGCCTGATACGTACGAGTACGAATGAGCTGCAGGAGGTGCATGAGGGTCGATGTAGAAGTGCGGTCGGGCGTGTGGCTAAAGAGCACGGGCAGGCGGTGGGGGTTGAGGTCCTGCGCGACAGAGGCGTGTCAGAGAAACATACAAGTGCATGTGGCACACGGCCCGCGCGGCGGAATGAATGGCGTTGGCGGTTGTAACTGCAGACGCACCTTGTCAGTCCAGTTGAGCAAGACGTGGAACATGAGGAGCCCCGCAATCGCCCATATGGACGTGCCAACGGTGCGCGCAATCGAGCGCATCGGCTGCACGATTGGCATGAGCTCTCCCGAGCCGAACGACGACACAAACGCCTCGGCGTGGTGCGTCGCGAGGTACGCGAGACCCTTGAGGATCCCCTTGTTGGCGTCGCTCACAAACACGGCGGGCGACATGGCCACAAACAGCGAAATCTTGTCGTTCAGCGTGCGGCTGGTGCACAGGCCGGCGAACATCTGCCCCGATCCCTGCGAGTGGCCAATGTAGACGAGCTTCGCGGCGCCCGTCACGCGCAGAATGTACTCGACCATGGCCTCGCAGTCGTGCTCGCCCATGTCCGCAAGGCTCCAGTCCCAGTCCGCCGCAGGGCCGCCCTTGAAGCGCGCATAGCTCGTGCCTCGGTTGTTGCCGAGCCAGACGTCGTGCCTGCGGGGAATCCCAGTGTTAAACCAGCACACGATCAGAGCCACACAGAGCCAAGCGACCGTAATTAGACGTACCCGGCATCTGCCAGCACAAACGGGAGGCACTCGTGGGCCTCGTTCATGAGATACACCGCCGACGACTGCCAGAGGCCGTGCTGCAGCAGCACAACGCAGCGCTCCTTGCCGAGACCAAGCACATCGTGGGCGTGGGCGTGCCCGTGCACAGCGTGGTTACCGTGACCGTCGCTTCGCGGAAGCGCAATGTGCGAATGGCCCCGCCCGCGCGCATGGACCTTTTCCACGCGGCCGTGGGGGATGCGGTGGAGCTCGAGCACGTGCCCGTCACGCGTCGCGCACTTGTGCTCCTCGGCCGGAAAGCCCTTGGCGCGGATAATCGCCGGTGCAGACCTGCGAGGACTCGAGATCAGCGGCGACTGGCAACAGCCATGTGCAGCGGCCACAGGGGACTTTGGTCAGCGCACCTCTTGACGTCAGGGTGGTAGCCGTTCTGGACGCTGTCCAGCAGTTGCCGAATGAGCACCTTGATCGTGGCAAACGAGAACGGAAATCGCCCCGTGAGGCAGTTGCCGACGAGCATGCCGAAGGACACGCACAGCGTCACGGTCAGAATCACGGCCGGCAGCACCACCGACGCCACCGCAGAAAGCAGCGCGCGGGGCAATCCCACCGCCGCGCGAACCGCGGTTGTGATCATTTCAAAGTGACGAGCGCACGCACACGGGCAGCGAGTTTGAAATTTCAAAAATTTACAAATCATTCACTGCCCTTTTCACTCTGACTCATCAGGGCAGCATGTGCGCGCGTGTCGAGTGCAGCGTGTGCGTGACAGTGTGCGTGACAGTGTGCGTGTGTGTGTGAGTGCATGCACCCGCACGCCGAATGCGGCAGTCACCCGCGCCGTGCCGACCAATGGGCGTGCAGTGGGCATTTGCCGCAAACCGGCAATTTGGCTGAGGCTCACATGACGCAGATGGTGCGTCACAGCAGCAAGACGTCTTCACCCACAACCCCAAGTACGATCTCTCCACGTTCATCGACTGAAACAAACGCCACAGCCACACGCCGCGCGTTGCCCTCCTTCTCACTACGCGCGTTGATCCGAATGCTGCGGTAGCAAGGCGTGGCGGGGCATCCCGCTTTATTGGCCATGGCCTTCTGGACCAGAAAAACGGACGGCGATCGCCTTCAGATTGCCCAGGTACGTCTTCGAAGTGCGGTGTCTGCTGTTGGCACAAGCTGACGCTGTCGAATGGCGCAGTCGTCGCAAGATGTCTCAAAGGCATTCGACGCATACAAGAAATGGTGTGTCCACGTTGTGTTTGTGACGCGCTGTGCGGGTTTTAACATGCGGTTACGCAGGTCCTCCGAGCAGCACGCGCGACAGCAGGATCCCGCCGTGCCGGAGCAGAGTATGTCGCGTGGACCCCCTCGGCAGCGCGATGCGCCAGACGGCGCTGTCGTGAGGACGTCGTCGATTTCGTCTGATGCGGACGTTCACGTGCGCCCGCTCAAACTACCCGAAATGCCGTCGCTCGCTGACCCCGGGGCGGCGTCCCCTTGGGTTGCACAGGGATCGAGTTCGCTTGTGCCTCCCAGCCCCTCGACGTGGAGCGGTGCGCAAGCCGAGGAAATTGTGGCAATGCTCGATGCCGAGCAGCAGCAGCTCATCGACGCCCTCTCGCGTCAACGTGCGATCAACGGCGATCTAAAGCGGCTGTTGGTTGCCTCGGTGGGAGATCGGGTGTCGGAGCGCTGTGATTCGCTCGTAAAAGAGCGCGAAGACCTGGCGTCGCACGGACGCTTTCTCGCTTCTCGTCTGCGCGAGATGGAAGACGCGATAGAGCAAGAGCGCATTCGCATGGACGTGTGGCGCGCCAAGGCTCAGGCGCTTGCAATTGCCGCCGGTGAGGGGGCTGCGGCGCGTCGGGAGGCAGCTGGCATCCTGCGTGGCATGATCGAGGAGCGCGCCGCCGTCCGCACGTCGCTCGCGGCCGCATTCGTGGCGCTGTCCAGGCACTTTGGGGACGCGCGCATGGTACCGGGTACCGATCTCATCTCATTGGCGTCGCAAATCCGCGCGGCGTCAGAGCGCTTGCCGCCAAGAGGCGACGCCGCGAGTGCCGCTGCGCCCCTTCCGGGAAGCGAGGTGGGCTCCATTGAGCAGGCTGCGCGCGCGTTTGTCGAACGCGAAGCAGCGACCGTTCCCGCCCTTGAGTCGGAGGTCGCGGGCGTCTCGGTGGAGCGCACGCGCCGAAGTGGGTGGCGTTCGCACGAGGGGCACTCGCTGCTGTCTAGCGCGGCAGGGCGTGCATACGCGCGCGGGGACGGCGGCGGGCGGTCCGGCATCATCAACTGCTGCCCGCGCTGTCGCGGCTTTGTGCAGAATGTGTGAGGGGTTTTGTTCGCCTCAAGCGACGCCGCAAATGTGTGGCCTGTGGAAGGCCTCACCGGGATAATACAGTCGATGAAAGAGTCGATGAGACTCGAATGTGCACCCACACGTCTGCAGACAGTAACAGCCAATCAAAGTGAGCCACGCGCCAGTACCCACGATAATTCCCGTTTGCCTGAAAACAGCGATGGCTCCACATCGGTCTGCAGTTCGAGCGCGTTTCTCGCACATGTTCATCATGTC
Organism: Pigoraptor vietnamica; assembly: GCA_943704525.1. NCBI lineage: Eukaryota > Filasterea > Ministeriida > Capsasporidae > Pigoraptor > Pigoraptor vietnamica. The sequence goes on along the minus strand of CALSCQ010001773.1, from coordinate 16,360 downwards.
GGCGCGGAGTAGCAAATGGGTGGCGCTTGCGTCGCTGTCTCTGGTGGCGCTGATGCTGCCGCACTTGGCCTTTGCCGACGTGGATGAGGCCATTGACGAGTACACGGACAAGGGTCATGCAAGTACGCTGGTCATTGTGTTGTGTGTGTGTGTGTGTGTGTGTGTGTGTGTGTGTGTGTGTGTGCGTGCGTGCGTGTGTGTGTGTGTGTGTGTGCGTGCGTGTGCGTGTGCGTGTGTGTGTGTGTGTGTGCGTGCGTGCGTGCGTGTGCGTGTGCTCTTGTGTGCCGGTGCGTGTGTTTATGTGTGTCTGGTGTCTGTGGTGTTTATTCGTGTATGAGGGTACCTGTGCGTGTGTCTGTTTGGTGTATGCGTGTATGCATCGATGTGTATGTATGTGTGTATATTGCAAGTGCGTTGTGGTGATGTCGCGCGTGCTTGTGTGTGCCGATATGTCTGTCTTTGTGCACGTGCTTGTGCGCCTCTGTTGAATATTTGCCCTGTGTATGCAAACGCTTACCCTTCCGCACTCGCAGTTTGCGTGAAACTGGCACGCGCCAATCTCCGTAAGTGTCACCTGTGTGATCTGTGGCGCTTTGCGCTGCAGGTTCCGTCTCTGAGCCTCCCTCCCCCCCCCGTCCCGCAGCCCTCGACCTCGAAGCGTGCGAGTCCCTTCAGTTTGTAGCGACCGGCTTCCTTGAGCGGAAGGCGCGGCCGTACCTCAAGCGGTCGCCGCTGTGGTCTGGCGCCTACGACGAGGACGAAGAGCGCGTGGCATATGACAAGGAACTGGTGCGCTGTCGCCTGCGTGCGGCCGCCTGCTTTTGTGCGCCTTCTTCGTTGCTTCAGCGACAGGTGTGTGCTCATGCCGCCGGGCTGCCTCCTACAGGAAACGGCGTTCCGCAGCATCGTCAAGTGGATGTTCTCGGAGGGTCGCCTCAAGTGGGAGAAGGATCCCAAGCAGATGACCCAGGACATTGCCGAGCACTTCTTCACGCACTTTGCAAAGTGGCTCGCGAAGGTGGGCGGCGAGGGCGCGATGAATGAGCTGTGGTCACCTTCGTCATGGCGGGTGTGAGTGCGATGCTGCGCGGCCACATGTGCTGAGCAGCCCCGCGCGGCCGTGCAGGTGATTCGGGAACAGGAGCTGGGCGAAGTGACCGCTGCCGTCGTCGAGGTGGGCACATCGCGCGCCTCGCATGCTTCTGCACCAACGACTGACACGCGCATGCACCCTCCACCACTCCTTCTCCAGGACTGGAAGCACGTGCAGTACTCGACAAAGGGGGAACTATAGCCGCGCAGAGAACACTCGCTGCAAAGCTACGATGGGCGGCAATGAACGCAGTCGCGTCACATGTATGGCGGTCCTGAGCGCGCCGTGCGATTGGAGGACGCCAGCAACGTCTGCGCGGCCGCCATGTCACGCGCCAGCATCTCCGAGGTGACTGGGTGCAATTCGCGCAGTCGCAGCCGCTCTTCCTGCGCCAGTCACGCGGTTTAGCTGTCTTTCGCGACCTGCTCACAGACATACGCGCGACAGGATGTTCGGGCACACGCACACGCACCTTAAGAGTGGATTCCTGGTAGTGCTGCAGCTGTTGCCGGAATCCCATGTTCGGGCACACGCACGGGCGCGCCGCAACGAGCGCCAGCAGGGCCAATTCGTAGTCCAGATCAGTCGCCGTCATGATGTATGCCGCCGCAAGGGTGCTACTCCGCGATATGCCCGCCATGCTGCGACAGCGCACATTGTGTGAGCATGTACCACCGGTGTGCCACTGCCATGCGATTCGCCGCGGAACGCACCAGTGCACAAGTACGCCGCCCCCGCCCGCCCTCGCCGCGTGGATGAAATCCACCGTTTGTCGGAAGTGCGGCCGTCTGCGTGGAACATGATCCAGCTCAATACGTTTCCATTCGACGGCGCAGCAACGTAACGAGAGGACTCACAAGTCTTGCGACGGCGCGTCGTAGGCGTTGATGCAGAGGTACTGAATGTGCTGCGCGAGGAAGACTCAGCATAATCAGGCCAAGGCAACGGCACGCACAGCTACCCACATCGTATATGCTGCAGGCGTTCTCGTGCACGGAGACAATGTGCGTGATTCCGTTGCGTTCAAGCTGTGTCTTGTCCTGTGCATCTGCGCGGGAACGTGCGTGAGTTTGCCGTCACCGCGCCCCAGCCGCACCCAACGCACCCTGTATGTTGCCGACGTACAGTCCCGGAAGGACCTTGTTCATGCCGTTGCCCATGGTGCCGGCGCTGTCTTGTTGCGCCGTCGTGCGCTGCGGCGCCTTTTATGCTCGCGGCTGTTTGGGCAGTCGGCTGGCTGAAACCGCACTGTGTTCGTGGCACTCGCCCAGACTCAGCCGGGACATTTACATTGAAGAGCACCTGAAATATCAAACAAACACCGACTGTTGTACAGTCCGTGTTCACCCGTGACGTCATGGTCCAAGAATGCAACCGATGAACACCAGAACTGAGGCCAGTCACACGCTTTATTGGAAACGCCGCAGCAAGAGGGGACGAAGCGTGTATGGCCGTGTCATGGTACGGTTGAGCACTTTTGTCTGCACTTTGGGACGAGGCTCAGTTCGATTGTGCGCAGGGGACTTCCGCATCCACGCTGGAGGACGTCGAAGCCACGCGCCTTGCCAAGAAGACCGGCTGTGGGTTGTGCGCTCGAAAGACCATTAGAACGTTGGACAAATTTGACCGTATGCGCGTGCAAAACCCGATGATGAGGCGTGTGTGTGTGTGTGTGTGTGTGTGTGTGTGTGTGTGTATTTGTGTGTGTATGTCTGTGCACGCGTACGTGTTTGTGTGTGTGCGCATATCTGTATGTATGTGAGTGAATGTGTGTGTGTGTGCGGGCGTCCATACACCACGTTAACTCTCGTGGACAGCGCTGTCATGTACTGATATGCATCAGCGATCTGCAGTACAACCTCAGGCGCTGCGACGATTACATGCGCTGTTTCAGCGTTTGGACACCGAGCGGCGCGGGCGCGTGACTGTGGCCGATCTGCAGCGCTCTTTTGTCTTCTCCTTCAGCCCGCTCTTCCCAACCCTCGCGGCTCTCCTCACGGGGCCATCGGGACATGACGTGCAGTTCGAGACATTTGCGGAAATTGTCGGTGCATCGGCCGCAGATCGTGGCGACGCAGCGGCACGGCGTGAGTATGCATGGCTGATCTCAATGCACAATGAGTCATTTCACACACTTCGCTCGTGTTCGCAGTGGTTTTTCGCTTGCTCGACGGTGACTCGGACGGCAAAGTCACGGCGGATGACGTCGAGGCGTTATTGGTCCGTGTGCTTGGGCACGCACACACACACGAGCAAATTGCGGCGGTTGCTGCAAGCTGCGTAGCGAATCGCGGGGTGGAATGTCTCGATCTTCGCATGATTGGCGAGGTGGGTTGTTTGGGCAGTATTGCGTGTGGCTCTGTCTCACCGGTGCACTCGCAGCTGCTCGCAAGCGGCGATCTAGAAGGCAAGGCAAGCGCGTCCCTACCGGGCTGACGCAGGCGCTGTGCGGCGGAATGTCAACGAAAACAGGCGCTGGCCAAGGTGCCAACACCTAAGTCACGCGACGGCGGCGACGGCAGGGCGCTCGCAGCGACCCACGACAACCCAACGCAAGGTGCCTGTGATGATGACGTCACACCGTCTCGGCTTGGTGTGTGTGCAATAAAAAAACAGCAACGAAGCATGAGAAAAGTGCTCTTCGGCGAAAATGGCGTCGTTTTCGTTTGTTGCGGCGTTTGGTGCTGCGCCTCCCGCAGCGCGTCCGTACCATCGGACGCGTGTGTTTGTTCTCAGCGGGACGAAACGGCAGGCCCTTGCTTGGATTGACAGTGGCGGTGGGCTCTTGCACATGCACACACACAACACACAGACACGTACACACGCGCGCGCACATCTTTCCCGACTTTCGTGTTCCCCCTCGCCCGTTCTTCTTTTCATAGTGGCGCTTTCAATTGCAGCGGTGGCCACTTTCTTGCCCGATGCCCGCGTGGACGTACCTCTGCTCCGGGACCTGGTGGCGACGGCCGCTGTCAGCGACTTCACCGGACAGACTGTGACTCACCTGGCGCGCAATGGCGACGGTGGGTGTGCATGCCCTTGCGACGCCTTCTTCCGTCCGACGTCCTCACATGCCTGCACACGCGACTTGCAGCGGGGTACGTGCGGCTGTCCTTTGTGCTGGTGCCGTCGGTCTGCAGCAGGCACAACTGCCCCGCACGCCCGGACGTCCTTGACGAGCAATTGCCGCGCGTGCTGCGTGCCGAGGCCGCCGATGGCCAAAACGTCGGTGAGGTTGTCACGCTTGCGCAGGTGTGCTTCGTGCTGCCCGATGCGGCCGATGCGCCGGAGAAGTTCGTCCTTGCGTACGCGGCCGCGGTTGCTCGCGCGTGCCCGCGCTATACGCGCAAGTCAGGGCGCGAACGCACCAGTGCCGTGCAGATTGAAGTCGGATTTTCGAGCCCCAAAAACGTGCGTAATGGCGTGTGCGACAGTCGGTCATGGGTCTGCTGTGATGCTCATTGGCGTGTCATGTACAGATTGGAGCGCTTCTCCCCACCTTCGGCGATGCAAACCTCCTGTCAGCGACTGTTGAGGGCGTGCGGCGGACGGCAGAGCTCGTGGACGCCCCGTGCAACGAAGTGAACACGGACGCGATGGTGGCTGCAGCACGGTCGGCGGCTGCGCGGCTCCGCGACGCCGGATCGCCCGTCAGCATCGACGTCATTGCGGGCGAGGACCTACGCGTGCAGGGCTTTGGTGCGTGGTGCGACCCGTTGTGGGGTGATAGGGTCATTGTTTGTTTTGCGCCGTGTCGAGGCCGGCGGTTTGACTTGCCTACTGCGCAGGGGGCATTTACGGCGTCGGAAAGGCGGCTGCGCACCCACCCGCTCTCGTTATCCTGAAGTACGAGCCCGCGGGCGCAACGAGGTGCGTGTGCTGCTTGTGTGTGCTAAAGTGTTGCGCGCACTCACACTCCGGTTGCAGATCGGTCGCGTGGGTGGGCAAGGGCATCGTGTTCGACACGGGCGGCCTCTCGATGAAGGATCGCACGTCCATGCTGTGCGTATGTCATGGCTGCGCTGTTGGGTTGACTGCAATTGTGCGGACAGCATGGGGGCACGAGGCTGACATTGTTGCTGTGCGTCCCGCCGCAGGGGCATGAAGCGTGACATGGGCGGCGCTGCGGCCATTCTCGCAGCGTTTGAGGTGGCGGTGTCCGTGGGCTACAAGGTGAAGAGTGTTCTCGCCGTGCCATTATCGTGCCGCATCTATCTGACGCCGACACGCCCGTCCACAGGAACGCCTGTATGCCCTGCTCTGCCTCGCTGAGAACGCCGTGGGGCCGCTGGCGACGCGTCCAGACGACATCCACACGCTGTACAGGTGCGCTGTGAAGGCTGATCTCACCCCGCGCGCTCCACGCTAATGTCGCCTCTTTTTTTTTTTTCGCAGTGGCAAGACTGTTGAGATCAACAACACTGACGCGGAGGGTCGCCTCGTCCTCTCCGACGGCGTGGCTTATGCGGCGCGCCACTTGTCCCCGGACTGCATCCTGGACATGTGCACGCTGACGGGCGCGCAGGTGAGTTGTCTGCCTCATGTTGCAATGGGCGTCGCTCGCGCCTGAGCGCTATCACCCCCTTCGCAGGGAATCAGCACTGGCCGACGCCACGCGGCCATTGTCTGCAACGACGAGGCGTTGGAGCGCCGCGCCGTCGACGCGGGTGAGTTGTGCTAGAAGGCTGTCCGTTGCTCGCGAGTACGTGTGTTGCCGTGTGGATGGCACACCACGAGCACCGGCGCCGCTTGTCGCTTACGAACGCTTTGCCGCAAAGGTCGCGCGTCCGGGGACATGGCGCACCCTCTGCTCTACTGCCCGGAGCTCTTTTCGCCCGAGTTTGCGAGCACAATGGCGGACTTCAAGAACTCGGTCAAAAACCGCGACAACGCACAGTCGTCGTGCGCAGCGCAGTTCATTGCGAACAACCTGGGGGATTATTCGAAGCTCTGGCTGCACGTCGACATGGTGGGTCACATCCCGTTTCGCGCCTTGATTGAATGCGTGCTCACTGCGGCCACCGCAGGCTTCTCCCGTGCACCGCGGAGAGCGCGCGACCGGGTACGGCGTAGCCCTCCTCGCGCAGCTGTTTGTTGTGAATGGCATCTTCTAAATACACCGCGGTCACGGCGGCCGCCGCACAAGTGTGACGACGCTCTCAATCTGGCTTGTGTTCGGGAAGAGATCGAAGGGCTGGATAGACGCGGCGTCGTACGCGTGCTCGAGGGCGGCAACGTCCCGCATCTGCGTCGCCGGATTGCACGACACATACACCACACGCGCGGGCCCATAAGCCAGCAGTTGCGACAGAAAGCTCTCATCGCACCCCTTGCGAGACGGGTCCAGGATGACCGTCGTCTCACGAGACGGTGTGCGCACGGAAGCAAAGATGGCGGCGGCGTCGCCCGCTTCAAAGCGGCAATTATGGGCGCCGTTCGCGCGCGCGTTGAACCTGGCGCCCTGGATGCTCTCCTGGCTAATGTCGATGCCAACGACCGTTTCAAAGTGCGGCGCCGCGGCAATGGAGAAGAGTCCCGCGCCGCAGTACGCATCGACGAGGTGCCGCGGGGTCGGGAGGCCCGTCCGCGCCTCGCCCAGCACGTAGCCCAACAGGCCGGGCAGCGCAAACGGATTGTTCTGGAAAAAGGCGTTCGCAATGAACGAAAAGCGAAGGCCCCCCACAGCCTCGGTCATCACCGCCGTGGGCTCAGTAACGCACACGCGGCGGCCGCTGCGATCGACGCCGCCCCGCAGCAGAAACGTCGCCCCTCGCGGGTACGTACGTATGTCCGCGCGCGCCCGCAGTTCAGGGAGCGCCTCGTTGATGACAGGCTCTGCGATCGGGCAGTGGGGGACATCCAAAACGCGGCGCGAGTGGACCCTCGCAAAGCCAATGGCCGGGGGCGCCCCCTCCTTCGGCCGTGTGAAGTGCGGGGTTAGCTTCGAACGGTAGCCGTACTGTGCGGGCGACGGCACCGTGGGGTGCACGTCGGGCGGCCGCGCGAGCGCAGAAGCCAACATGCGCACGACGCCGCGCTTCCACTCGAGCTGATCGGCATAGGCGAGGTGCTGCAGCTGGCAGCCCGCGCACACGCCAAACAGCGCGCACCGCGGGGCGATGCGAGCGGGCGACGGGGACACCAACCCCCGCAGCTCACCCCGCCCTTCACCGCGGACGCTGTACAGCCGCACATTCACCGTCTCGCCAGGGAGCGCCGATGGCACCGCGTACGCCTTCCCGTCCACAGCGCACACGCCCGCGCCATCCGCGTTGAGCGCATCAATCACGACGGTGCGCACCACGTCGTTCCCATGTTCGGGGCCCTCCGCACCGCCCGCCACTGCAGTGTTCGGACGTGCGTGGGCGGTGAAGGCGCGCGCCCCATGTATGGCACGCAAGCGCAGCATCGAGTGTGCGGGCCCGGGAGGCGATACGAGTGGGCCACAAAGTGCGCAATTGTGGGTTGGGAAGAGCTTTGGCGCGAGTGTCGGACCAATCAGTGGGCTGTGGGCTGATCCAACCCCCCAATACATACAGAACCGCTCACACACTGTCCGACTGCACACTTTTCAGTGTGCGCTAAGCAGCGTCAAGTGAACGCCGGTTCGCAATTCAGCAGGGGCACTTGGTCCCGTGACGTTCAGTCAGTGCCGGTGTGCGGTGGATGCACGGTCCTCCTCCGCAACACGTGTGGGCGGGATTCACACGTGGAAGGTCAAGGCCTGGGTCATTCCGAGCACAGTCATGCCGGAAACGAACTCGGGGACAACCACGAGGGGCTTAACTGAAGCCACTGCAGCACAGCCCGGAACCTTCGCATCACTCTCGTCTTTCCCGAACCTGTCGGCCTCCTCTTTCTCACTCATTTCGAGTAGCGCGCCGCATCAGGGTTTCCCGACTCTTGAGCAGATCCATTTTCCATGCAGGGATACCATGCAACTTAATGCTATCGACGCTCTTGATAAGTCGCCGCTATCTGCTTCCATTTCGTCGAGTGCCCTTGCCCACGAGGGGCTGTCCTCTTCGACATCCGCCTCGCCGGTACTGCACTCGCAGGTGCAGTTCGATCGAAGGTTGATAGAAGTATCTCGTCCCACTGCAGTAGGCGTGTGTGTGTGTGTGTGTGTGTGTGTGTGTGTGTTGTGTGTGTGTGTGTGAGTGAGTGAGTGTGTGTGTGTGTGTGTGTGTGTGTGTGCGTGTGGGTGTGTGCGTGTACTAACCGTGTGTGTGTACTACCCCCCCCCCCCCCCCCCCCCCCCCCCCCCCCCCCCCCCCCCCCCCCCCCCCCCCACACACACACACACGAGCATGTGTTTGCATTTCGGTTGACAACAATCGCGGCAAGCCCGCCCTCAGGATCCACACACCAGACGTGCAGTGCTCATCCTCAATGCCTGCCTGGCAGAACGGTTCTTATGTTGGTTTTGCGGTCAGGTGCGGACTCTTATCTTGAGCCACATGAGAAGGAAAAGGATAGTATTCTGCGGGTTTCGACACATAAACTGAGTCCCGCTGCACATGAGCTGAAAACACCACATGGGGATAGAATGTACCACAAAGCACACAAAACTGAACACTGGTGGGGCGCGAATAATCCGACCATGCACTCGTACGGCTCCTCGAATCCATAGTTCGCTGTTTCAAACTTCTACGCCCGGCTTTCAACCACACGCCGCGCTCCCCGTTCGCCCAGTTCCATCGCCAAGCCCGACGCCGTTGTCTGAGTTCTCGATTTAAAGAGGGCTCGCGCGGAGAAGGTCACAGTTCGCCCGCCGGTCTGAAGGTACAACACCCGACAATCAAAACGGCTGGACAGTCTCAATTTGCTTTTCAAATTGCGTACTACCCCGGATGGAACCATGGGCGCGCAAAATACAAATTTTCCACGGGAAAAGTGTTTTGTGAAATTTTTCTTCTAACGCACGCCCTTTGAGAAGCTTGTTGACACTCTTGCCGTAACGCGCGGCGCACTGGCGGCTTATTCCCATGGACGGGTCAAGTACCGCTATGTGCTGAATGAGACGGCCGCATATGTTCCGAAGGCGTTGCTGAAAAGCTTGCGCTGAAGCCAACGGTGGACGCGCTGCGAGCGGCCGTTACGTTCATACACAGTACCACACTCAGCGAGGACGTCAATGCGAAGGACAACCTCACTGCCGTCGGAATGAGCGGCGCGACACTCGTGCGCGGGGCCATGCAACTCGACAGGAACAAAAACGTATTTTTTCTGCGTCAACGATGAGAGCGGCGAGTGTCGTGCTTTTAATTTGTACTGTTGTACGCAGGGACACTTGATGCGAGCCTGCTCTACTTCGCGCCTTTTCCCTTAGTCTAATTGCGGTTCGCTCTTGCCATGTTTGCAGCGAGTGCGTCTACAATGGTGCTGCCTAACATCGAAGTTCTCAGGGCGTGCCAAGCCGTCCTTGACGCTGAGCAGCCATCGGAAGAGGGCAGTCGTGCTACAGGGCGAAGGGAGAAGAAGAAGACGAACGACTTCAATGACGGGTGAGTGTTGGCTCACTCTTCTCTCCGAAGAGTGTATTTCGCTTCACATTTGTGTGTTTATTGCGTTTCGGTTCCTTATTTCTCATTTCATGGAGTGCAGCTTTCTTCGCCGATGCGATTTCTTGATGTGGCGCTGCGTCGTGCGCGCCAGGCTCTTTCTCGAGCGACAGGTGGCGTCGACGAATGCGCTCATCATCACGGCGCGCAACGTGGTAACTTCGGCGAGGAAGAAGGTCGAGGACGACGGGATAACGCGAACGCTGCTCGATTTTCAGGAGGAGGAGATATGCGCGTCGCTTCTGAGCGCTTTGGCGAACGACCGCTTGAATGCCGACTCTCGGCGCGACCTGGAGCATATTATTGCTCAAATTACCCGGAGGGGCTTCACTCTCCGCTCGGCTTTCGCAGCCCAAAGGAAGCTCGTGCTGCAAGCTGTCGACCGCGCCGTGGAAGCCCTGTGGCAATTCGACAGCGGCAATGGGGACAGGTGTGCGCCGGAGTTTCGAATTCACGTCCTGTGGATGTCGCTCGTGCCGGCATTCCTCCTTCCTTCAGGAATTCACAAAGCGATCGAGCCGCAATGGGGGCTGAGGAACTTGGGCTTGTCGGTGTCCGACCGTTACGCCGACTTTGTCGAGTTCGCGCGTGGCACGAAAACCCCGTTTTTCCTCGCCAAAGTCGCTCCGACCGCACGGAACCCTGGTTACGACCACAAGGACGGGAAGAAGATGGCTGGTATGCTGCGCCTTGTCGCGGAGCACCACCTCGTCCGACTTGCCGGCCTGGAGACCGGTGACCTGTCCACGCTCCGCTTTTATGCGCTCCTCGTTTCGGGTTTCTCGGCCGAGGTCGTCGCTGTCACGCCGCATATAGTTGATCACGCCGGCGACACGGTGACGAAGACGGTCCCCGCGGTCGCACTCTACCATGAGTCGATCGCTTCGATTGACCTTCGCTGTGACAACGAGTGGTCTGGGTCAGAAATCGCGAAGCTGGCGGTGTGGTGCGAGCGAATCGCGAACACGCATACCGTTCTTCAAAATCTTTACGTCAAAGCAACCAGGGCGGATGTGCTGAGGGACGCACCGGTGTCGTTTCTCAATCCCCGGGTTCCTTCCGATACCGGCAGTAATGTGTGGACCCGCGAGTCGGAGCGCGAGCGCGGGCCGAGCCCGCCGGACAGCCCCGGTGGCGCGGACGGACGTGGCTCTTCGCGAGACACACAGTCTTCACGCAAGGGCGGTAACAGTGGCACGCAGCGGTAGTGATCGGTGCTGGAGCGAGCGCGACCGGCCAACTTGGGGGCGAGGCCCGGGGGTCCGGCAAGCGTGCCGCCCACGGCGCTGGTGATGCGGGCGGCGGTGGGCTCGTCGCAAGTGGCCGTCCGCCTCCTATGGACGGCCTTTGCACCGAGGGCGAAAGTGCGTGCGCGCAGGAGGGCGGGGTCGTTACCGTCGATGAGCGCGGCCGGTTCCACTGTGTGGTGCGCGGGAGCGACAGCGGCTACTCTGGCGCAAGCAGCCCCGGGGACGCGGATTCTCGGATTGTCGATCGGCTCCTCGGCGCCTGCCTCTCGACCGCCGGGCTTACGATGCCGCGCAGAATCTTCACGGTGGGCCTATTCGTCTTTTTGCCTTTGTAGGTCGCGCAGTCGGTTCCGCTGACGCTTCGCACACACACACACAGCACACACACACACACACACACACACACATACATACACACACACACACACACACACACAGTCACTCACCTTCCTTTTTTCCCACAGTCGAAGCGGACACGTGTGTGGTTCGTCGACGGCGGTGAGCAAGGTCAGCTTGCTGTCGTGGTCACGCACGGGCGCTGCCCGCAGGAGATTGCCGTCCTTCGGAGTACAACGCTTTCGGCTACTTCCGCGGGTGCGTGGTGAATGAGGCGCACCCCGGCCACTATGCCCTCGTGCTGGGCTGGCTTGACGCTGAGGAGCCGACACGAAAGGCATCGCCCGTCATGGTGGGTGTTCGCCGGGGACCGTTGCGAGACTATATATTAGTGGCGCCTTTGGCGCGGCACTTCAGTGTTCGAACCCCTTCTGTTGGCTGCAGGGGCTGTGCTTTCTCCGGGACGCCCTGGAGGCGCTGTGTATTCTCCATGCAGCCGGCATCGTCCATCGAGACATCAAGCCTGCGTGCGTGCTGTTTGACTGGCACGCCGCGCGCTGGCGTGGATGGGGTTGCATGCAGTTCGCCGTCGCACAATGCGCATCCCGATGGCCGACGCGAAGGCGTTGACATGATAAAACTTTTCGGGTGGGCTATGTCGACGATTAACTTAGTCGTGGTGCATTCATAGGCTCCCAACAGTGTGATGTGTGTGTGCACAAGGGATAGCGATCCACAAGGCATTCCCACGGGTGCACGGGACTTTTGATTTGAAAACGGCGGCAAATCAGTGAGGAAAACAGGCCAAAGCCACCACGCTGCACGAGGTGTGCGCAGATTCCCACCACATGAACACATCTGCTCTGCAAAAAAAAAGGAATGCGTGCGATGGGAGTGGCGCAAACAATGGCAGACGCAGAGACGCCCATGGTGGCAGCAGAGGCCGCGGCGCCGGCCGAGGAGGTGCGACTCCGCGACGACGAGCCGTTTGCGAGTGAACGGCCGCTTGGCGCGGCAGTGACGGAGCGCCCACGTGAAACGGAGGCGGGGGCGGATACCGGAAACGCCGAGCCACCGCTTGCGCCTGCGGACACTGTTCTCGCTGGAGAGAAGGAGACAGCGGCGGCGCATGATGAGCGGGAGGGGGAGAGGGAGAGGGAGGGCGAGGGAGAGAGGGGCGGCCCCCATGATGACCAGCACACGCGGCATGATGAGAGCAGCAGCAACAACGACGGATGGGTGCTTCAGGGCGGCGACGTCCCAACGGGCCAAGTTCATAGCGCCGACGGGGGCGATCGGCACTTGGGAGCGCCTCTCGACGATACTGTGCTTGACGAAGGGTGTGTGCGCGCGCGTTTGTGTGGTGTGAGTCTGCATGCCCGTGTTTGTTGTTGAAGCTCGTTAATGCGTTCCCCTCCTGCAGAAAAATGTTCATCGGAGGGCTCAACTGGGAAACGACGCAAGGCACGTGGTCTGCATTTTTGCGTCGGCATTGAGTGTGTCTAACGGGATGCGTGCTGCAGAGGGTCTGGCCAAGTACTTCTCCGCTTATGGCAACGTCGCCGATGCCATGGTTATGCGGGATCCCCACACGGGGCGGTCGCGGTGCGTGTTTTTTGTGTGACGATTTCGCCACTTAGCTGATTTTCACGACTGCAGCATGTCCCTGTTCTTTCGCCACTCTTCCGATTGACACTGCACCTGCCCACCCCTCCCCTCGTAGCGGCTTTGGTTTTGTTAGGTTCTCAGACCCGGCGTCGGTAGACAAAGTCATTGCGGCGAAGCCTCACACGCTAGATCACCGGATGGTAGTAGAGCGCTCGTGTGGCTGCGTGCTATCCGTATTGTGACGTGCGCTCACTTTCATACCCTGTTCCCTTAGATCGAGCCTAAGCGGGCGGTGCCGCGCACACCGGCCGCACCTGCGACAGCCGCGCCGTCGGAGCGCACGAAGAAGATCTTTGTGGGCGGAATCTCGCAGCAGACGACCGAGGACGGCCTCCGCAGGTGCGTGCGACGCTTTGCTGCGGTTTTCCGTCCCGTGAAATGCAGTGGCTCCGCCTCCTAACACTGGGTGTTCATGCAGTTACTTCGCCCGGTTTGGCGAGGTAACGGAGGCTGTGCTGATGCTGGACCGGGACACGCGCCGTCCCCGCGGCTTTGGGTTTGTCTCGTTCACGTCGGAGGACGCCGCCGACCGCGTGTGCGAGACTGCCTTCCACGAGATTGACGGCAAAAACGTGCGTGTGTGACTGCGCCGCCTCTCAGCCATCCACCTGGCTAACTCCTTTTCGCATTACAGGTCGAAGTGAAGAAGGCGCAGCCAGTGGGCGTTGCGCCGCGGCCGACGTCGCGGTATCCCGGCGCGCGGGACGACTACCGTCGCGACAGCCGCGACCACCGGGACGTCCGTGACTCGTACGGCCGAGCAGAATATGGCCGCGGTGCGCCGCGCGACGTGCGCGATCGCGACTACCGCGACTACCGCGATTCGCGGGACCAGCGTGATGGGCGGGGCTATGGCTCGTACCGCGATTCACGTGATTCATACGGTGCGAGTGCGTATGGCGCGGGATCGTACGGCAGCGGCGGCGGCAGTGGCGCATATGGCGGGTCGTACGGTGCGTACGGCGGCAGCGGCAGCGCGGGATACGGCGGCAGCGGCAGCGCGGGATACGGCGGCAGCGGCAGCGCGGGGTACGGCGGCAGCGCTGGGTACTCGGCGTACAACTACGGTGCGCCGACCGCGGCGACGGCGGGGTCCGGGGGGTCGTATGGCGCAAGCACGTATGGCGCATCGGCCTATGGCGCCTACGGAGCTGCGCCACAGAGTGCCGGCTATGCCTCGTCGTACGGGCGTGGGGCAGCGCCCGCCGGGGCTCCGTCGCGCACGGTTGGCTATGATCCGGAAGGTATGTTGAGTCTGCTTTGGACGGTTGATGTTTCCTCGGTTGCTCACGGTGCTGTGCTTCTCAGAATCGAGATATGGAGCGTACAGCGCGGCATACAATGCGCCCGCATCGACCGCCGCGCCCGCCCCCGCAGCTCCCGCGTACGGCGGGTACTATGGCGCTGCCTCTTATGGGGCGGCACAGGTGCCCACGCAGGCACAGCCACCGGCGCAGGCGGCGACCGGCGCCACATCGTACGGGGCATACGATTACACTCGCGGCGCCGGACAGGCAGCTTCGGCCTATGTTCCCTCGGATCCGCAGAATTCGCTCTATGTCGGTGGGTCTCAGAGCATGTCGCTGGAGTCTAGTCGGCTGACAACAACAAACGGCTAATGCGCGGGGTTTGTTGCAGGTGCTGGTTACGGCACTGCGTCGTCAGCATACGGGCCGGTGCGATCTCACGACAGCACTACACGAACCTCGTACCACCCCTATGGCCGGTAGCGGGCACATTAAAGAGGCACTCAGCATTCGTTTCGTTGACGGAATTTAGATTAGTCAGCCACTCGGTAGCGCTGGTTGCGCGCGCAGCTCGGCAACGACCGTGCGCGCCATCAGTCGGAAAAACTGCGCCTCTGACGCGTGGTCCCCCAAGCGCTCCGATTGGTCGAGACCCTCCTGCAGCTTCAGCGTCAGTGTGTCGTAGTTGTTCCGTATCACCGCAAGCACCTGCGTGCGCAAAGCCCGTCAGAACACAAGCCTGTTGGATGCGAACGAGCCCGTTCCCGCGCACCTGCTCCGGCGTGATCGAGGCGACCTGGTGCTCCGCGGACCACGCGTCGATCTTTGGCGTAAAGTGCCCAATGATGGCCAGAATGTTGGTGAGATGCGCCGACAGCCGCCGCGCAGCGTCCTTCCACTGGCCCCCGGCCGCATGGTGCCGCTTTGCTGCGGTCGCGACACATTAGCACCCAGACGCACGCCGTGACAGCTCTCATCCCAGCACCCGCGACCGCACCCACCGGCCTCGTTGAGCATCTTGAACACACCGCTAACGCGGATCACCTCGTAGTAGAGTTCGTCGTAACTCGCGGGATCCGGGAGAAAAGTGTCGCCGAAAGTGATAAACAGATTGAAGATATTGACGACCTGGCGAAAGCACAATCAGCGAACTGCGACGCAGCAGAGCGCCCATTGCGCGATCCCTACGCCCACCTGGCCACACAGCGCGTACACGTTCCGACTCTCCGCTAGCGACTGCTCGTTCGCGAGCACAAAGCGGATGAGGCCGACAAGCGCGCTCCAGAGCTCCTTCCACGTGTACGCCAGGCGCACGCGAAAGCGCTTCTCGTAGCAGAGCATGCGGTGGATGGCGCCGATGCACCGCACGTAGAGGTCCATGCGAAGGTTTCGCTTGAGATTGGCCGTCACAAACCCGCCTAACAAATCCAGCAACGCTGCGGCGAGGGGCTGGTCAGACGACTGACGCCCCGCGGTGCGCTTTCCGCGCGACTGTTGCTGTGGTGCGATCAACGGGATCAGTCGCGCACTCACTCACACACACACGCGCGCGCACACACGCACACAAACACGCACAGCAGAGGACCACGCCGCGCACGGTCAACAACCCACGTAGAGAGAGATAGGCACGGTCATGTTGGGGTCGTGCAAGAATGCGTTGGCAAAATTGTCCTCGACAATGCACGTGATGACCGAGAGGCACAGGCGCGCATTGTTCGCCCCCGCATCGTCGCGGATGCCGTGGAAGAGATACGAGCTCAGCGTCAGGAACTTGCCGAGAAGATTCGTCGGCTGCTTGCCCGATTCAAGGACGACCGGTGCCGCTGCGACACAGCACTGTCAGCGTCAGCAAAACACCAAGCCCACTCACGTCGCCCACTCACTGTCGGAACTCTTGGTGCCCGCGTTGGAGGCGCGGGGATGCAACTGTAGCTCTGTCTTTGCCGGCTCGATGTATGTCAGCACCGTCACAAAGTTACGATTCAACGTGAGGGCCTCGTGGAGCGCCAATAGCATCGCCGGTGTGTGGGCCGGGGATTTGCTGGAGGACGAAGCAAGCAACGTCAGACTCCGTCACGCCACAGCGCGTGGACAGGGGCGCCACGCACCACTTGGCCAGCGGATCGTCCTTCTCGTCGCCCGATGTGAACACGCTGCCCATCTGTGGTGGAATGCGACCATCAGCGGACCGGGGAAGGGGGG